>PVJA010002299.1:0-108973 GCA_004027025.1 Myocastor coypus
AAAAAAAAAAAAAAAAAAAAAAAAAAAAAGAAAAAGAAATACAGTATATGTCAAAGATATAATATTTAATTTGCAAATACCTCCCTCCAATTATTTAGATTACCTTTTTATCTTATTATCTTTCTTGCTATGTTGAAGGGTTTTAGTTTAAGGTAGTGCCATTTATTTATTGATCCTTTTGTGTCCGTGTTTTTGGCAGCCAAATAATTGTTTCCAAGACCTATGACAATTAGCTTTCTACCTATTTTTAAAATTATTTTGGGAATTTTACTATTTTGAATCATACTTAAGTATTTTATCCATTTTAAGTTCATTTATGTGTATACTGAAGGTAAAAATTCTATTTCTATTTTTATACATGTTAGATATAAGTTCTTTGTTTAAGGACTAGCTATAATTTTTCCCACTCTATAGATTATCTGTTAGTGATTTCTTTTGTTGTGCAATAGCCTTTTAATAAGACAAGTTCCCATTTGTCTATTCTTTGCAATATTTACTTTGCAGTTCAGATTTTATTCATAAAGTCTCTGCCTATACCTATATATTGTAAATTTCTACCTCTTTTCTCTTCCAATAAATTTAGTGTTTCTATTTTAATATTTCAATCTGTGACCCATTTTGACTTTAGTTTAGGGCATAGTGATAGATGTGAGCTGAGTTTATCTTTGGCATTTGGAAAAAGAGTTAGACCCCCATATTCAAAGATCCAATCCAAAAATTAATACACCTTCTCACATGAAGAAATACAAATGACAATTAAATACAATACAAAGTGTTCAATATCATCACTCACTTGAGAAATGTAAATTACAACATCACCGAGTTGCTACCTCATCCCAGAAAGGTATCAAATACTGGAAGGGCTGTGGTCACAGGTGAATCCTTCTCTACTGTTGGTGGGAGTGTGGACTAGAGAAACCACTGTGTAAATCAGTGTGAAGAACCCTTAACAGCCTAGGACTGGAGGTGCATTCAGCCCTGCTGGGATTATGGCATGTGCCGCCATGCCAGGTTTTGGTGGCTGGCATAGCAAGACGCCTAGTTTGGCATGTGGTACCTAGGATTGAACCTTGGTCCTTCTGCTTTCCAGGCATGTCCTTAGACCACTGCATTATCTCCCCAACCCATGTGGGTAAAATCTTATGATATCCAGTCAGCTGCAATTGTAAACTGCAAATAAGAATAGATCCAAAATGCTGATAAAAAGAAATTAAGTAGTACATTTGAAGATCTGCAATCCACAGAGCTAGAAATTGCTCACCAATATAGAAAATTCCCTATAGAAATTCTTGTACATATGCATCAGGAGAGATAGGAAAGTTTATGGCAGCACTTTCGTACTGAAAAATGAATTGAAAATGATCCATCTATCCTTCAAGAGCAGAGAAAAACCATCTTCCAGGAAAAGAATACACATGGCAACTAAATAAATGGGACCCCATACCTGGGTAAGTTCTTGCAACTTGATATTCAGAGAAAAAAAAATAGCAGAGAAATGTAGAAAGTATTACACCAGTTCTGTACACTGAAATCCACTCAAAAGTTTAAATATATTATTTACAGATACAAACATGGTAAAAATATACGTTTTAAACATAGGATAAATAAATCAAAAAGTGAAAAAAATGTTGTTAGCTCTGAGGAGTCACGGAAGGGGACGGGATTTTATAAACCAGTTCGTGTGTATTCATGACTTCCATACCCTTTATATTGCATGGATATTTTATTTTCTATATACTCTATATTTGACAGTTTTTGTATAAAGGGAAAGCAAGCAAGAAAAGAAAGAAAGAAAGAAATTTCAGTATTTTTCTTTCTATATGGTTATATCATCTGTGGAGTCAATATTTTTTAATTTGGAAATCTTCTATTTCTTTTTCTTGCCTAAATGCTTTGACTATGAGTTCCCATACTAGGTTAAATAAAAGTACACAGACAGGGCACTCTCGTGTTGCCCCTGATCTTAAAGAAAACAGATTCACTTTTTCATAATCATGTATGGTGTTAGCTGTGGGCATATCTTATATGGTCTTACTGTGCTGAGGCACATTCCCTCTGTACCTACTTTGCTGAAGGTTTTTACAATGAAACGTGTTGTGTCCCATCACATGTCCTTTTTCTGTATCTATTGAACTGTTCTTACGAATTTCAACCTTAATTCTACGAATGCCATATATCATGCTTATTGAGTTCCTTATGTTAGTGGGTCATGGTATTTGATCCTTTTAGATGTGTTGTTAAATTCAGTTTTCTAGCACTATTAAAGACTTTGCATCTATGTTCATTAATTATTTTGGCCAGTCGTTTCCTTGTACAGTAGAAGTCTTATCTGACCTTCTCTGGGTAATGCTGGCCTCATTTTTTAAAAGTGTGGAAGTGCACCATCATCCTCTGTGTTTTCTTGTAAAATGGTTTGAGGATTGATTTAATCCTTCTGCAAATGGTTGATGAAATTTACTTGGTGAAGCTAGCTGGTCCTGGACTTTTCAGGCTTTTGTGGGGAGACTTTTAATTACCAGTTCATTAATAGTCTGTGCCGATTTTCTATTTCTATTCAAGATTTGATTGTGACGAGTGTACAATGTTTCTCAGTTTCTTCTAGATTATCCAGTTTGTGGACCTGTGACTGTTCGTGGTGTTCACAGCAGTCTTTCATTATCTTTTATATCTCTGTGTCATCAATTTTAGTATCAGTTCTTTAATTTTGCATTGTATTTATTTTAGTCTTCTGTCTCTTATTTGTTCATTCATTAAAGGTTTGTTAGTTTTGTTTAGGTTTTCAAAGATATAACCCTTACTTTTGATAATTTTTCTTCTTGTATTTCTATCCTCTATTTAATTTATGTGAAACATGATGTTATTATTCCTTCCCTTCTGCTTGCTTTGAAATTAGTTTGTTCCTCTTTTGCTAGTTATTTGAAGTATAAAATCTGGTTGTTTACTTGAGATCTCTCTTTTTTTTTTAGTTTAGATATTTGTTACTATAAACTTCTCTCTTAAAATGGTTTTCGCTGTAAACCACAAGGTCTAGGATGTTGTACTCCCAGTTTTATTTGTTGTAAGACATTCTAATATCTTTGAATTTAATCTCTTGCACACTAGTTATGAAATAAGTATGTTGTCTAATTTGCATATATCTGAATTTTCCAATTTTCTTCCTGTTACTGATCTTTATATTGTTATGAACTGAAAGACTTGCTGTGGTTTTAATCTTACCAAATTTGTTAAGACTTGATTTTGGTGCAATATATCTGTTAGCTTTTAGTGTACATATACTTTGTAAATTATGCATGAAATTATATTGTTTTTATTTTTACAGAACTTGAATGTTCATTGTTGTGTATTTCAAAAATAAGAATGAATGTAAAATTACAACTTGGCACGCTTTAACTGAGCAGCTGTATGACAAAGCAGTTCACTTTGAAATATATAGGACCCTTTATGGAGAGATATCAGCCTTTCTAACCTGAACAGTTGAACATAGATCCTTTTATAAAATGCTAAAATCCTACTCAAACTGCAAATTTCTATTATGAGTTGCTGTCATTTAATGAATTAAGTTATAGGGCAAAATAATTTAAGAACAAAAAATTTGTCTTTTATATCAGATTTCTGTGAAACAATACTTACTAAATTTATGAAACTCTCACTTTTGCCATAAACTAAGAAAACTTAAAGTTTTAATAAAAGCATTTTTAGATTGATGATAGGGAAAAATAAGATCCAAAGCAGCACACATTTGCTCAGCTAACTAATGTGGCATGAGATCTACTTGCATATTTCCTGCGGAGACCAATTCATTTTGAAGTAATTTTCACCCCAGACCCCCAAAAAATTAAGAGTAGAAATGTCAGGTCAGAATACATACAAAATTGGGGTACACATTTGATTATAAATGTGAGCTGAGTTGGCTTAAGCAATTCTGCTTTCATATTTTACTAATTAGGTAGGGGACAGTTCTGATTGTGATGAGATTGTCCCACTCTATCTCAGATTTCCTAAGAGACACATTAATTAAAACAATTCTCCTTCCTCCTGAACTCAAACTTTGCAGAGACTAAATGTGCCTCCCCCGCCCTTATCCTGTCACATATTCAATACTGTATCTGCCTCTTGAGAGGAAGAGTGACAGCATTTTCCAAAATAAATAAATAAACAGAGAAGAAGCAGAAATAGCATTGCAACCCTGGTGAGGTTGTCTGAACATTTTTAGAAAATTCTAAACAGTGCAGAAACAATAAATCACCGGTGGCTCAAAAAGACATGACCTGACAAATCCTGCTTTAACCACAAAGAGAGAAACATTAAATATAAACTTCCTAAATGTAAATATATAAAACCATATACAAATACTTTAGCTAAGAATCCTATAATAAACAAGCGGAAGAATTGTAACTGGGTATATACTATCCTTTACAATCTATTCAGGCAGACCATCATTCAAAATACTGTACTCTAGGATATCTTTACTAAGAATAGTAAAATGCATTAAAGAAACTGAGATGGCAATTGGTTGGTGGTCTAATGTAGGTAATAACCCAGGTAGCACAATGTATGGACGTACGAATCTTCCTCTGTAGAAAGAACTGTAGGATCAGAGTGATGCAGAAAGGACCACTTCTAATTCTCTTCTATTTGCTGTTCCAACTGTCATCGCCAGGACACGCCTGGAGTGTTGGGATTGGGCCAATGAGGAAAAGATGAATAAGATGACTCTAAAATGACACCAATTTAGGCATGAATTTCACTTTCTGTGAATTCTTATCTAAAAACTTTCAAGGAGTCCTTGATAATATTTCCTTACCTTTAAAATGTGAGTAGTGTCACAGAAGTTACAGATCTTGAGATGGAAAGGCAGCATAAAGTTCTTACAACAGCGCTCACTGTGGGAGCCATTCATTACCCCGGTACACACTAAAAGAGCACATTTCCTTCTGTTCACTCAGAATGTGTTAGGAAAGAAGAAAGATAAAGAATAAGAAGAATTAGATCAGAAAAACTGAGGAAATTGAATATTTCATTATTAACTTAAAATATATATCTCCTACTATATGCCAGAAATCATCTGTCCATGTCACTCATAAGTTTACCTAACAAGACTATCATAAAAAGAACTAATGATTTGTAGGAATTACTCATCACTTGAATTAGGCAGGGATATTTCTTAACTGTATATATTGGACTGACCTCCGTTTAGCTTTGTATTTAGGGATAAAAAAAGGGGAAAGAGAAAGAACAAGAAAAAGAGGGAGGGAAGCCTGTCTAATTAGGGATCTCAAAGCTACAGCAGCAACAATATTAAGCTCTGGTATATAATCTCCAAGTCCCTGAGAACATATCTGATTATTAAAACTGAACATGCACAAGGCTGTAATAGTCATACGGGAGTGTTAAATGTTTAAATCTTAGATAAAAACCTCCAAAGAAATATCTTTGCTGGAAGTAGAACACAAATGAAAATAAATAAAGTAGGTTCTAGGGCCTCACTAACTGTTTTTCAGAAACGAATATTGACTGAAGATCTTCACTACTCTGAGTAACTTTCACTGAAGCTCTCTTATCCTGTTATCAAGTTTGATTCAACACCGTTTTAGAACTTGCATGGAAAGGTCACAGAAATTGTATTAGAAGAAAACCAATTGGTCACTGGGGCTCAAGCTACAGGACAACTTGTTGAACCCTTTATTTTATGACTGCAATGATGTATAGAAAAAAAAAAAAAAAACTTACTTTTCCTAACCTTACTTTCTCTCCTTAACACAGTAAAATTAATCATTCTCAGACTCTTGCCTTAAAAAACAGCATCAGTTCAAACATGACACTTTCATAAGATGGCTCAGAAGGAACAAAGAAGATGGATGGACGGATGGATGGATGGATGAGGGGTCTTCTTCACCATCTTTTCTTGCAGAGACTGAGCTGTTAGCCCTGGACTGCTCTAGATCCTATACACTGAGACCACAAAGATACATGAACTCATTAATGCTTTGTAGTAAAACGAGGGTAAGATTTCAGGGTCTCCACACAAAATAGAAGAGAGCTGCTCTTACCAGGGCATATGAAGTGCCTCTAGTTGGAGAGAGAGAGAGAGAGAGAGAGAGAGAGAGAGAGAGAGAGAGAGAGACTAGAGACAGGAACAGAGACAGAGGCAGAGACAGAGACAGAGACAGAGACAGAGACAGAGGCAGAGGCAGAGACAGAGACAGAGACAGAGACAGAGACAGAGGCAGAGACAGAGACAGAGGCAGAGACAGAGACAGAGGCAGAGACAGAGACAGAGACAGAGAAGAAAGGGATAGGCTCTCCAGGCATGTCCCTAAATCAGAGCTGCCAAAAGTTCCTGTTCTCCAATTGACTCAGAACCCAGGGAGAAGCGTGCTCCAGAGAAAGCTTTGAAAAAAGGCCTAACTGGGGCTCTTATTTTGTTCCCACACCTACTGTTCCCCAGGATCAGCAAGCCACACACATTGGGATCTCCCTGTGTTGGTCTCGCACTAGAAATGCTTTGGGCTCCAATTCAAATTCATATTGATTCTAAAAAGAGACAAACTTGTTGTAAAGTCATGCTAAGATTGTTTCCAGCCTGAGTACTTCTTTTCCTAAAGCTGGGGACCTGTTTTTTGGTTGTCTTCAGATAAAAAGTAAGAAAGATTTAAATAATACAGGCCTCATGCTGCAGAATTTTAAAATTATGTAGACATGATTCTTTAGAAACCTTTCAAAAGGCAAAATAAATCCAACTTTCTAGATGCTCTAGGCTGTGTTTACCACTGAGAATCTTTAGAGAAAGCATGAAGTATATTAACACACTTTCTCCCTTTTTAGCTCAGGGTTTAGGAAGATATAAACTATACTCTGGAAATATGTTACAAGGCATGCCTTCCTGGCCTTAACTTGTAATTGGGAGGGATCTGGAAATGTGGGACATTAGCCATGACGCTACAACACATCTGCAAGAAATAAGGTTTCTATAATAAAGACATATTTATTTCTTTTTATACAGATTGTGATTGTTTAGCTTGGAGAATTTTCTACAAAGAGCCTTTCTTAAAGGTATGTAAAGGAAAAAATATGTGTTCAAAATAAATTTGAGCTTCCAAAAGAGTCTAGTGCTTAGTTTTTTAAAGAGGAATTTGGTGACTACATAAAGCAAAATGTGAAAACCTGTTGTGAATTTTTATAAATGGTCAAGAAATAGAAAATAAAGAGCAGAAATCAATAATCATTTATCAGCCACAAACAAAGTTAATAGCTACTGCCTTAAGAATCTGATTACAGCTAATCCTCTGGTGCTAATTTTCTTCAATATATTTATTAACAACCTGGTAGTGTAAAATGTGCTGATAAAAATAATTACACAGTTTGTCAAGGGTAGGAGAAATTGTGATGAGGAGAGAAGTAAGTCACGAGATGGCTAAGGAGAGAAATTCAGCTTAGCTAAGGGAAAAAGTGATACCACACTGGAGGTCATTTCCAGTAATCTCTCCCAAATCTCTTAAAGTGAATAAGCAATGTTAGGAAGATGCCATGACATGTAGGAAAAGCAGAGTTCTCCTCGACTTTAAGGGCTAAAGCCAGCTTCAGCCGGGCCAGTTTAAACAAGTCAGAGCAGAATTCACAGTTAGCTTAAGAAGTTTGACCCAAGGAAAGAAAGTTTAGATACGCTGCTCCAGGGAGGAATGCAAGCATGCGATGTCAGTATAATACACTTGACCACAAGGAGAATGAACAATGAGAATTATTAGAAAGAAAAATAGTACAATAATTAGGAATAATTTCTACACATTTGTGGTACCCATGACTTTCCCCGTGTATTCAGGAAACACTGTGTCCACTTCCGAGTGAACCCTGTTCAAGTACTCTGTTTACTTGCCAGTCAAATATTGTTTTGTTCCTTTACACTTGAGTTTTTGACCCTCTGACTTTCCAATCAATACTATCTGGCTACGCTTTTGGTTTTAGGTAAGAGAAAGAAAATAGAAAAATCTATAGATAAGCAGACCCCTGTCATTTTGCAGCACATTTACGGTAAAGGCAGGGTCAGGAAAACAGTGCTAAAGCCAGGAATTTCTTTAAAACTTTGAGCTAGAAATTAGACCTGAACAACTGGTTATTTATGAGAACAAGTGTTTCTCTACAAGTTGGACCCAAAGACAGTATGCACATTGTCAATGTAATACCAAAGCAACACTTAAGGTGTTCCACTGGTTAGAACCTTAACTATCGTTTTTCTAAATACGCTGATTTCTCCATAGCAGTGCATTCTTTTATTTTTCTATATATAAGATAAAGATAGATACCCACTTGGGAAAAATATTTAGACTAGAAAAGTTTGCTTTCTAAAAATATTTAAATTTCAAAGCAAAGGAATAGAAATATAATTACAAAGCAAGTTGTCGATTTCCTATTATAATACAAATAAGCTTCTCAGTGGTTTTCTCTGCAGCCACACCATATTCCCACACCAAGTCTCGTGAGAATTCTCCAGCAGGTTCTCCACTTCCTCTGTGCTCGGTCACTGAGGCTGCTGGAATGTGTGAACGGAGTGTGGGAAGCTAGCCTTGTCCTGCTCAACGTGTACAATGCAAGGCTTAAAATCTCACTCATGGAGAAGTGTGTTCTAAGTCCCCATCTGAAGATTTTCCAACCCTTGGTTGAGAAACGGAAATCCCTGACCCCACATACAGCAAAAGGATCACGTGCACCCGTGGTTGGTGAGCAGAGAAACTGTAGATAAGAAAGAGGAGAGAGTAGAGAAAAAAATCAGAGACCAGATATAAAACCTCAGCAGGAATTGAGCTCTTTTGTGTGCACAAAGTGAGTCTCGAAGGCAAAGGATTCAAATATAAGTTGACCAACCCCACAATGAATGACGATTTATAACCAGTTAGCTGTGGCCATGTTGTGGAAGGCTGGGGCAATTTCTCCATGAGAAACCATATCATGGCATGGAAATACACAAGAGCTGTGTAGTTCCCAGGCTGCAGGCTGTCCACTACAAGGTCAGTACCACCATGGTAATGCCTCACAGAGCAAAAGCAAAGGATAAGAGCTGGTCATAAGCACAATTGTGACAAACATACTTGTTGAATTCATAAATAGACAAATAAGTTAATATAATTAGAGCTTACGTTTAGTAGGATGTTAAAACATCTATGTGCTAGGATCAATATCGTTATCATTAAATAAACAAACTCCCAGTGATTTAACAGAGGATCTCCCTGTTTTCTTTCTCTGCATCTCTCTGGGACACACAGACATGTCGACACACACACAGACACACACACGCATACCACAGAAAGAGCATGGCATTTATTAGATCCCTTGCTCACAAGCCCTACCCTAGTCTTGGCAAAATGTCTTTTCTGCCCAACCCAGAGGATTGAGAATCTGAAGTGAAGTGGAAAATAAAGCCATATTTGAGGAGAAACCTTGAGATGAAAAGAGGAGAGCAAGAATAAACACGATCAGAGAACATTAAATACGAAGTGCCACCAGACAGCCGAAAGCAGCACGTGTAACCTGCCATCCTGGGGAGCAAATTCTACATTCTGGGTGCCCAGCCTCGCTGCCCTCCCCTCCCCTGCCCTCCCCTGTCCCTGTCTCTCTTTCTCTCTCTCTCTCTCTCTCTCTCTCTCTCTCTCTCTCTCTCTCTCTCTCTCATGCTCACAATGTCTCTGCCACATCCCTAAGACTGAGGAAATGCCTCCAAATCTTTCTGATGTGTTTGGGTGCGATTCTGACTGCTTCTCAGAGCTGACAGGCACTGTGCTACGTATTGCTCCAGAACTGGTATAGGAAGGTTCAGGAATACCCAGGTTCATCGCCACTCTCAGCTGCTGGCTTCTTTCTCTCTACTAAATGACTTTAACTGGGAGAGCAAGAGAAGGAAGCCTCCTTGTTCAGAGCAAGAAAGATGCTCCAGGGGTAAATGGGAAGTGTTCAAAAATGTTGGGGCAGTGTATTCATCCTGCAAGGCATTCTATTGTCAAAAGTCGGCCAGGAAGAAGAGGTGTAAAAACAGAGGACACAGAGAGAGAAAAAAGTGAATGTAGACATTTATTGTGGCGCTGGAACTTGGTAAGACAGGAATGAGTCCCCCATCCTTGCAATAAGATTCTGTAAGAAAAGCTGCTTATAATTCTGCTGCCCAGTGCTGACAGCCTTTGGCATGTTTTCAGCAAGAGGTACATTAACAAATAAGGGAAAGCATCCCCTGGGCCTCTAATAACATTTATTTCATGCATCATTTCCTCTGAGGAATAGTAGGCTATGTATTTTTTATTCCCGGTGTGTTCCATCTCAGAAATAATGGCTACCCTCACCTGTTTACTCCTGCGTATTTTACAACCCTCCCTAATCTTTGTTTGCCTTTTCCTGGCTTCCTCTTTCTATGCATTCCCTCTGTGCAAGCCTACATAAAAGGAAGGCAGGCACTAAATTACACCCTGGATTATTTTAGACCATGGGGTCAAGGGCAACACAGTTCAAATCTTTTATGGAAGGAGATGCACTAAGAACTTAGAATAAATCAATTGTACGGTATATGCACAAGTGAGAGTGATCCCCAATCTTCTTTAATTCCACCATTTCTGGCCTGGACCCTCAGGACTGCTCCACTACTCAGAGCTGGCCAGACTCTGTCTGTGCCCCATGCCTGACTGCACAGGTTGCCTGGTAACTCAGGACCTTAGGAGCCTACAGTGTGTTGCTATCCTCTTGAAGTCTGTGTCTGCCAATAATAGAGCAGCTCCAAACCCTGAGTTGCCTCTTCCTAACTGGACTATCGCCAAGCTGATCTCTCCAAGACTGAGTGTGCGCTCACTGGAAAGAAAACCGAAATAAAACAACCTTTCCAATCCAAAGACCCTTTTCTCCCAATTCTTAGCACCCCATGGGCAAAGGAAAGACTGACAATTCTCACAAAAACAGGCTTTACCAGGTATACCTGAAGGTTCCTCAAAGAAAATGACAAAAAACAAGATGCAATAGGCACTCAGGCTGCCAAGTAATGAGCTTCCATAATGACCAAGAGAGATGGTAGTGACGAAATATTAAATGAAAACCAGAATGTGTTGCTGTGCCTATGTTACAGTAATAACCACATCAAACTGTATTCATTTGGTAAGAGAATATAGAAAGTGAAACACGGAACATGACCATTTACTGCAATGGTGAATCACAAGCAAAGTTTTTCTCTCAGATCAATTTTCATTAACATACTATAATGTTATTTGTGTAACATGGAAAATGAAACATCTAGTCATTGAAGTATGTAGTCATGCCACCCTGCACACTGAGATTATAAGCCAAATTTTTAGTTCAGTTTCTTCACATCTACAAACACACTTAACCTATTGTAAATATCTCCAACCTACAACTCCACCAGTTTTTCATCTCGGGCATAGGTATAATCAAGTTCAAATCCTTTCCTAATAGGTCTAATCTCCAAGATTGTACCAGATCAAACACAGTCTACACAACACATCTAGACAAGCGTCAGTGCTACGGCAAGTGAATGGATGTTGAGTCATGGCTTCGCCAGTTCTTTAATTGCCCGTGCTACTTAATACTGTATTAAGTCCCATAATTACCATTTTAAATGAAGCCAAGAAGTCCTTGAATATTTCGCCATGTACACAGAAGACACCAAGACCTAAGTAATGCAGGAAGCTTGAAATGAATAAAAGAAGAAAAGTCCCTGCCCTGAACAATATCATCAACTCAAAAATAAAATAAGCTCACACATGGTCAGGCCTGCTGGAAAGGGAGACTGCAGTCTTAGAAGAGTTGAAGACACACTGTTGACCTGAGATACATTATTTCCCACTTTCTGTTGGTGTGAGCTGATTCACATTTGTAACTTAGGAAGTATTCTCTTTTGCCATCATTTTTAAAAAGATCTATAGAACAATGTTCAAGTCATTTACTGCATGTGTATTGTATGGTGAGAGAGGGTGGAAGTCAAACACACAATAATATTGATGAAAGGATTAAAACTGTGTAGAATGAAGAGTGAATAATTAAGTTGAGAATGAATCTATGTAAAGATAGTCCTGGAAAGATTTACAGCAGTAATCCCTAGTTTTTTCACCAATGAATTCCACCCTGATTGCACTTCTCAGTAGAATGTACGTTTTCACAAATTTCTCTCTGCTAACCACATGACATTTAGTGCTTCCTGATGAATTTCCTTTATTACTTGTTTCCATCAGCAACTAGCAAAATGGCCAATCAGAACTTTTCATCATCACAAACCAACTTATATTAGTAGAACTTGTTTAAAATGATTCCTCTTCCCAAAACGGTGACTTGAGTCATTTATTTAGTCACCACAGGGCCACTATAGATTCTCAGCTTCTTGAAGTATTGGTAATACGTCAAGTTCAATCACTACCTAAATCCCTGGAGTGCAAAGACACTAGATGAGAAATACTCATGGCAAAGTGTGTAGACACCAGTACCCGAGCTCAATGAGCACAGCCAGAGCCTAGGAGGCAATAGTTCTGAAAGGTGGAAATTTTGTGCAGGCCAAGATAATTGTGGGTCTCCTGAAAAAGCCTTACAGTCCTGGTGAGTGCTGACAGATGGTGGGGGCTGAAGTGGTCTACCTATGTGTGAATAGGCTTCATTACCAAATTCTCTCCAAATACAACTTTCATGATCCTTTCCAATGCTACTTTAGCTAATAAGGTTCTTAAGGATTGTGTTTGTTTTTGTTTTGAAGGCTACCTTGAATTAGATTTATTTTTCTAGAGAGGTATTGTATACATGAACAAAGTTTCATATGTCTTTCAGTGCCCAGAAGTCTCACAAATTGGATGATGAACTCTAAAGGCTTACAGAATTTGGCATGAACAAGAATGAAAATAGCGCTTTGGGACAATGCATTCTGTGCCACTGTGTTATAGAGGTGTCCTGTAAGAAAAAGGATACATCTGTAGAGGACAGGCAACAGGGAAAAATGAAGGGGAGGGGAGGCCTGCTCTAGGCAAGGACCATCGTGGAGATGTTTTTAGGACAAGGATTGGGATTTTATTTACCATTAAATGTCTCTTCTACCCATGGCCCAAGGAGGACTCTGTGACATGTTAGAGAGGAAGTCCTGTACTGAAGGGTGACCTTTCACTTTGCTTAACCAAGCAATTCCCAAAGCATTTTAACTACAGAAAACTTTTTCTGTGCTATATGCATTAACACTTCCCACATTCTGCGCAGTTAGACATAAAGAGTACAGGTTTTAGAATGTGAAAAATTCTCATGCTGGCAAGCTAGATGGCGATTGGAAGGGTGCAGGCAGGGATATAATTTAGGAACTCTAGATTCACAGGATGAGACATAGACATTTGGAAAACGTACCAGAGATGTCAAATGAGGCAAGGGGCTTAAATTGGCACTGCCCTTTGACCCTTGAGTGGGAGTAAGGAAAAATGAAGAGAAGGAATCATAAAGAGTATGCATCCTAAGTTTCCTGCGGTTGCTATAAGAAATGATCGTTGTTATGGTTTATGTGTAGTTGTCCCTCCAAAGCCTCATGTAGTCATTGGGTGGGGACTTCTATAGATTGAGACTTGACTCATGAGTCACTGGGATTATGTGTTTTAATACTGATGGGATTATCGGTCTGAGTAGGGCTAGGACTATGGGTGTGGTCTAGGGCAGATATCCTAAAGTAGAGAGCCTGATAGGAATATAAAGAGAGACAGAGAGACAGACTAGAGTTGTTGCTCTGCTGCCGTGTTTGGTTGGCTGCCTCTGCCACCATATTGCTGCTGTTCTGCCACCATGAACTGACTGCTCTCTGCCCTGTTCCACTCAGCCTTGGGCCAGCCAAATATGACTGAAACCTCCAGGAACTGTGAGCTAAATAAACCTTTCCTTCCTTCATCTTGAGTGTCGGGTATTTGTCCCAGCAACGAGTAAAAAGTAACTAAGACAATCATAAACTGGATGGCTTAACAGAATGGAAATTTATTCTCTGTTAATTCTGAGGACCAAAGGTCCAAACCAGTATAACAAGTCTACAACCAGTTATGAGCAGAGCCTCATTCTTCCTGAAGGTTGACTTAAAACAAAATCCATTCCTTGCCTCTTCTAGGCAAGCCTTTTGCTTCTAGCTACACCACTCCATTCTTTAAGACAATATCTTTAGACCTCTGTCTGCTGTGTCTTCCATGCCTATCCTCTGCATATGTGTGTGTGTGTGTGTGTGTGTGTGTGGTCATCTCCATTGACGAATCTCATCTTCTCAAAAACACATATAATTGTCTTTAGAGCTCACCTAAACAATTTAGGAAAATCTTTCTTTCTCAAGATTCCTTTTCTTTATATTTTTGGTGAAGGGTTGCACTATGCAGCTCAAATTTACAGTGATCCTCCTGTTTTCATCTTCCCCAGCCCTATGATTCTAGGTATGCACCACCATCTATAGTCTTGGTGGCTGTCAAGATTCTTAAATTAATCTTATCCTAAAAAAAAAACATTCCTTATTCCTCTGCCCCCTTGTATTCCTTTTGCTCCCTGTGTAAGGGATGATTTATAGATTTCAGGAACTAGAACATGAATGTTTTAGGGAGACAGCTTCATCCTAAATTGGAGAGTAGGTCAGATGATTTAAAAATAAAAGGAGATGCTCTTGAAAAGCTTCTCTGAAGTGAGACTGAGATTGCCAAATGTTGCAATCGTAAGAAAAAGGGAGAAATTCAAAAGGGAGCGGTGATCAGCCCTCATGTGACAGAGTCTATCAGTGTTGCAAAGCAACAACAACAAAAATATGGGAGCTTTAGTTGCAAGACATGCCAAGTGTAGCCAGACACATCTGAAGTAATTCACATCTCACATGGATGGCTTGGCTGGTGAGGAGGGCGTGCTGGCCACCAAAGGCTGCCCTTGCTGGGGATGGCATTGAGCCAGAGCTTAACATAAAGGATGATTTAACAGGGTAAATTCTTAGGCTCAATGCCTGTGAGGAAGGAATGGAAGGAGCATACATAGAGGGAGAAGGCAAACTGACACGTGGTCAGCAGTAGGCTCAGCCAACTCCCTAGGCAGCTCTGATGGTACATAGTTCTTTGGTGGTGTTCTCATTTGGGGTACAGGGACCCAGATTTTGTACCCTTTTGGATGCAGACTGACTATCCCAGGGAAAAGAACATGATCTTTAGGAGAGGACAATTCCAAGATTTCAAGTGTCAAATGGGTAAAACTACCACTATCTTGAAAAATAAATCCCTAAATCTTCAAAGGGAATATATAAGAAACTGCAAAAATTGGAATAAAGTCTGTGCTTCCTCTTGATGTCAGTGTCCTGGGGGAAGCTGATGGGGTAGAGCACGTCCCAGCATACATTAAGCTCTGCTTTTTCACAGCCTAGTATGCCAAGAATAAAGATTAATCGCTACATTATTAACAAAAGGGTCTGCCTCTATGTGAATTTCAGGTTTTTATTCATACTGTTTAATTGGACTGGGAATTTCCAAGTAAGGGGAACAGTAGAAATGCAGTCCCAGACTAGTAGCCCCCTGGGGACCCCGGCTTAAGCAAACAGAAAAATCTCTTGGGAAGGGGACAGCTTCACCAGAAAGCAAAAGAGACCCATAGACCAGGCCGCCAAAGTATGAGCTCACAATGCAAAAGAACAGATGCAGAAAAGTTATCTCCCATAGGCAAAAATAATAAGCAGAAAAATTAGAGGCCCAAAATTCTACACATTCATCATTTCTGGAAAATCCTTCAGCATTATCACTTCCAATTTTTCCTTTAACGTTTTTTTTATTCTTCCATTTTTGCAGTGGGGATCCAACTCAGGACCTTGGGCTTGCCAGTGCACAAAGGGAAGAATGGGAAAAATGGTAAAGGAAAAGTTGAAAAGGATAGTGATTAAGAATTTTTCAGAAATGATAAATAAAATGAATACTGTAATTCAGGGAACTAACAGATTGCAACTAAGAAAATTGTCCAGAGATCAACAAAAACAGCCAGGGAGTGGGGAGAATACAAATAATGACAAGAAAACTCACATCTCCAAAGCCACAATGGAGACAGCACAGTGCAAGCAACTTAGAGTTTGTACAAAACAACAAAGAGCTAAACTATATTTAAAGGAAAATGAAGAGCTTGCCAGATAGCTCAGCAGACTAAAGCTCCTGCTTTGGCAGAGTGAAGCAGCCAGAGTTCAGTCTCCAGTGTGCCCTCCTGGCCCCGCCCCCAGGGAGCGCTGAGACAGCAATAGAGATGAGGCATGCTGGGGCGCGCCTGTAATCCCAGCGCTGGGGAGGCTGAAAACAGAAGGAGCACTACGAGTCTGATCTTGTAGTGAGACCTTGTAGTCCGTGTTCTAAATTTATATATATATATAACAAAATGAGGCTGACTATGACATGGCAGTTGCACTTTGGGACACTAGTCCCAGAGAAACTTATGTCCACAGAAACGTGTGTGTGAATGTTCTTAGTCATTCAGAACGGTCCAACTATTATGTAACTGTCAAGTACTCCAGTGTTCTTCTGTGTGTGAATGGTTTGTACAGCTATGCTACAGAACGCTACCCAGCAACAAAAAGAAATAAGCGGCTATTACATGCAGATCTCCAAAGAAACACGTTGAATGTAAAAGAACAACCCCAAATGTGACATACTTCATGGTTACAGTCACATAATACTGCTGAAATAAGAAAATTAGAAAGACAAGTGGAAATAGTTAAGTGGCTGCCTTCCCCAGTGATGAACAGAGAGAAGAGGGTCTGAGTGCATCTAGGAAACATGGCATAATGAAAGCTGGGGTAATGATACAGGTAAGTGTCTTTATATGGTGGTGTTATATGAAGCCATATATGTGAATAAAAGTTAGAGACTGAGAAATAAACACATGCAAAGTGGGAGAAATATGCAGGACTCCAGTTTGTACCAACACCAATTTCCTGGAATTGATATGCTGTACTTGGGCAAGGTGCTCCCACAGGGGAGGTACATTGTAGGGTGCAAACTGGGATCTTTCTGACCCATCTGTTCAGCCTCACAAATGTCTATACTCATTAAAAGCTTTAAAGGCAGCTCAGAAAAAATTAAAAGTACAAGGAAGTCATCTTTTGATGAGGAAAATATTAATTTGTTTATGCTCACAGATCTTCTTTGAAGGAATTTTGAGTATGTACATTCAGTGAAAAGGAAAATTATTTTGGAGGGAAAGTAATTGTGAATAAAGGAATTGACACATATGCAAATAAACCTCAGCCAGAATTAACTAGGTAAAAAATAGCAGCATAATGATAAGGCAAAAGTGAAGCACTATAATATGCAAAATTGAAAGGGATTCTCCATGGAAAGTATGTTAAAATGAAGCAAAATATTGATTGTCACCTTTGGCAGCTCAGTTTTTCAATTCTTGGTAACATTTACAGGATAATCACTGAAAGGAAACCGGAGCATATTTTAAAAGACAAGAAAAAAGAAATGAAAGAAGAATAACGAATAAAATGAGTTGGTAGAAATCAATTCAAACACAATCACAATACATATAAATGGAATGAACACTCTGAAGATGAGAGAATTAAGATGTATTATATGCTTGTATCAACTGTCCCTGATGAGTTTAATCCATAGGTTACTATTAATATATACTAGCAAAAAGAAAAGTGAAAAATCATTAGAGATATCATACTGCATTATTGCAGAAACAAAAGCAAAATATAAGAAAATGAACTTAGCTGTGTTCTCCTTATGGAAATCTCCACTGAAACATAAAGACACAAAAATTTGAAATGAAAATATTAACCACAAATAAAGTTGGTTCAGCCATATTATTATCAGACATTTTAAGCAGTTTTTAACCAGTATTATTTATATTTGTGAAAAACTTGAAGCAATCAAAGTATTCATAATTGGGCTAGGAAGATAGTTCAGTGGTCTAAAGCTCCTGCTTAGGCAAGCTTAGGCAAACACTGAGACCATGGTTCGATCCCGGGAACCACATGCTGCACCAGTCCCCCCACCCCAGGGCGGGCTGAGCTGTCCATAACATAAATAAACAAATAAATAAGGTTTTTTAAAATGTAGTCATTACTGAGAGTATAAAACATTTATTTAATGGAATACTATGCAATCCTTAAAAGTGCTGAATTAGAAATGTATGTTGATGTTAATGAGTCTCAAAAATGATGTTGAAGAAAAAAATAAATTTCATTACAACCAATAAACTGTGATGTTTTAAATGAAAAATTTTAAAATAAGTAACTATTTGTCCTCCCACTGTGTTTCCAATGACACTCAGCTTCCCATATAGCATCCTACTCCTGGATACTACCAAGCCGACTCATGCCTTCCCGTTTCCCTGCCAGGACCCTGCATCATCCGCAGGAACATCCTCACCGCATCGTCTACAGGAATGTCCCACCTCATCTCTGGCTCTCCCAAGGCCGAGCTAACTGGACCAAGTGGGAAATGGTTATAAGTAAACTTGGAAATAATGGGAAACACATAATATTCTGCCCTGACGGTGTGTACCCAGCAATTCCTGGGTTGAGATACTCACCAGTATAATGATCTTTGGAAGTAAGGTTTCCAGAAAGTGCTGAGGTTTGGATGAAGTCATGGCAGTCAACCCTCATGAATGGCATGAGTGCCTCTGTAAAAGACTGTAGAGAGTTCACCTTCTGCTTGTATTATGTGAGAGGACATCAACAGTGGCCCCCCTCAGGCACAGAATCTACATAGGCTTGTGAAGGAATTACCATACCTAATAGCATGCTGGACACAGAGACCCTAAGCTTACTAAGTACAGAACACAATTCACTCTTTCTTCCCTCCTTCTCTGCTTTCTGTGATAGCCTTGCCTACCCCCTCTGTCTCAAATCTGGTGAACCCTGGCTGACATCCTCCCCACTCCCTTCCTACACCCTAGTGACTAAATTTCAGGATCCGAAGAGCTTTTGCACTTATCTCTTCTGACTCATTCCTCCTTGCCAGTCCTGCTTTATTTTCTCTTCTTCTGATCTATTCCAAAAGGGCCTGCAAATGCCTCCACCAGGGCTGCAGAGATAGTTCAGTGATTTAAGTTCCTGCCTGGCAAGTGCAGGAACCTGGCCTCTATCCCCTGCCCGCAGGCACACTGAGCTGGTCACCGAAACTTGACATGGTGCCACAAACCTGTAATTCCAGTGCTGGGGAGGCTGAAACAGGAGGATCACTTCCAGTCCAAGCTGATCTCACAGTAGTGAGAGCCTGTGCCAAACACATTTTAAAAAAAAAATTAAGAAAAGGAGTGACATCCTAATTCATCTCACTCCCTTTGTCAAATCCTGCAGCAACTTCCATTGCCCACAAGTTAAAGTCAAATATCTCTAGATACATGTAGACATGGACACTTGACAATCTGGTCCTGCCAGTTGTTCCCAGTCCTTCCAGATCATTCCTTTAGTGTCCTTGGTTTCCTCAAAACCAAGTAGTGATAGTTACTGCCATGAGCAGGTTTTTGTTCATACCAGTCTTTTCTGCCATACACACTCATATCTTTCGTCTTTCTTCCTCTTGACACTCTTGATTTTGAAGGTGTGATGCAGACTCCATGTTCTCCAAGGAGAATGCTTCCCTACCCACCTGGTTTGGAACTATCTCTCCCGTAGCAGGGTGGATAGGTGCTTGTACTGATGCATGGTTCTCCCCTAGCAAAGCCGTTTAGCATACGTCATTTTTCACCTCGTCCTACCCAAAACCTGGCATGACTAGGAAGGAGAGGAGATTTGGAATGGCTTGCATGCCCCAGCACTCTATCAGACCGTTTTGTGTATGTTATTTGTTTAAACAGGCTGAGCAGATTCGTCCTCTTCCTGTGCAGGAAGAACAGAGCGAAAAAGGGGCACTAAGGCAAAATGGGTGTCAGCCACCTTCTCCCCACTGCAAGATCCCCAGTGCCTCTCACATTTCACCATCTCAAAGGCAAGCTGAGGTGCAGAAGGGAAGAAAACAGTCGAAATGAAAATGGTTAAGTTAATTAATTGCAAGCGCGCTTGTAGGACCAGCACGTTTATTTAATCAGTTGCCTAGTAACCCTGCCTGTGTATGATGCGAATCTGATCAGCCTGCCGGGAACAAATGATGGCCCATACTTTCCTCCAGCCACGGAGCTCCTAGCTGCCTGGCTGTGTGTGCTCTGAGCTTTGGGAACCTCACATTCCTCCCTCCTGCCCAGTAGTGAGGAGGGCGTGAGGAGGAAACAAATGTGTTGTCCTCTTCTTTGCCCTCTCTGTCTCTCCGCAGATCTCACAGCCAAGGGAAGAAGGTCTTGCATAAACCTGACCTTTCAGCTGGTCAATGGCAGACCAAGAAAAATTACCCACATCCGTTTTCTTTTCCGGGTGACCTACATGCCAGGCATGGAGAACAGTCGCTTAGCTCTCAATGCTATTATCGCATGTGCGCCCACGTCGATAAACACGTCATGTTTCCACAAACACTGCAGGTTAGGGCCTCTTCCTGCGGCAGAATAGGAGAGTGAAATAAAGAGGAAGCTTTGAGCTGTTGGTTTTGTGTCACCTGAGCTTTCATAGTGACCTTAAATGGGGACAGAGAATAGATGCCGAGTTTAATCATGTAAAACCAGTTCAAGATAAACTGTGCAGTTTTGTTTCCTGTCTGGATGGTGGAAAAAATCCTCCGGCACTAGCAGTCAACTGAATGCTGAACACTTCTTTGGTGCTAGATTTATGGGAGGATTTGATGACAAGAATTTGCTTATAGATTCCCACCTCCCTTCTGTTATTTTCCTAGCTGGTCGTTTAGAACAACCCTCCCCCATCTTTATCCTCAGCCATTCCTGCTCTGAAGCCAAATAAAAAGGAAACATCAATGAAATAAAGATCTATGTTTCTGCTTTGACACATTGTGACCACATTTTTACACTATTATGAGGTGGGGTATCTTTCTTTCCTCCATTTGTCAGTCTCTGTGGATAAAAGATTCCATCTTCCATAACGAATTCCCACCAGAAATCTTTATAAACCCTCTATCACAGAGACACTCGGCCGTCGTGCTGTGCAAAAGCTAATCTAATTAAGACAGGATCTGCTAAATTTAATAGCCTGCTATGAATTTTTACAGACATCTGGTAGCTAGAAGTTGGAACCAGCTCTAACATATAAAATTCACATTGTCCAGATGACCAATATCTGGGTCAAATATTCTCTCTCTTCTGGGAAATAATGTTATTTGGCTATGGATGCTATTTCCAAATTGGGATATCCTATAGGTAAGTAACCTGGAAAGAAGATTGAGGGTTGAAACTCTCAAATCTCGGCTTTCCCTGTGCAAAAAAGGTAGAAGTACTTGTTTTATCAGGTTGCTTAATGGATATGTTTGAAAAGGTCCTCACAAGGGCCAGCTTCGTGGGCATGTGCCGGTATAATTGCTATTCATATTAGCAAATCCCCTGCTTTGGTGATTCTCTGCTGTCCTATTCTAAATTCTTAAATTTGAACCAGGAGAGTGATGTCTTTTATTTTACACTGGATTCCACAGATTACGTAGTGGGTGCGTGTACACAAAATTCTTTGCAGAACGTTTGTGGTAAAAGGAATGAAAACTAATTATTAGCAACTTCAACTTCCCATGCTAACTTTCATTGTAACAATTTATAAACTAAGCTAGTAACTTCTCCTGCCTCTAAGTAGGACAACGTTCTGACCAATCCTGTCTCTGAACCTCTATCCTTGCCTTCCCCAACATGATCCCTATCTGTTTGTACAAAACAAACAATCATACTAATATGAATGAATTAAATTTCATATGTGAATTAAATTTCACATGCTTATATGTGGCAAAATAAATAATTGTACAAAAACAATTGTCTCTGAAACAGATAGTGGATATAGGAGCCATGTTTTAGATAGAGACCTATATCTTATTTTATTTTGTCTCCCTGGCTTTTTGTTTTGCTTTTACTATCTTTATTCTTCCCTTTAAAAACATAAAACATAGAGCCTAATTTTGTTTTCCCAAAGTCCCCTTAACCATATATATATATATATATATATATATATATATATATATATATATCATATATATGATACGTATATGTTTGCTTCTGAATTTTAACTTGCTAGCTGAAAAGTTAAGCAACATAAGCCATAGCTCCCTCAAAATTGCACAAATGTCCAGAGCTCCTGAAGCAAGAATTCCACGGCAGACTTCGCACTTAACAAAGGTGGTGGAGGCTTCCTTTACTTGCTTGTGTTTCACCATGGAAAGGGGTACCAGTGTTACCTCAACACTTACCCCACCCCCACAGAAGTCCTGGGCCCTGGGAGGCATGTGCACAGACAGGCAACTTTCTCTACCACAGCAAACAAGAAGAAGTAGGACACCCCATTAAAAACGTATGTTCTGACAATATTTTGCTCTGGGGTTGCTGAAAAACATAGCAACTAATAGGCTTTGAAGTGGGAAGTGGAATTCTTGTGAAATGAGATTTTTCGAAAGTATCTGACGAAGCAATTCCCCCTACATGCGCACACACACACACACACACACACACACACACACACACACACAGGAACGCAGCATAGATGACCTTGGGCAATGACAAACAATGTAAGATGCCCCCAGCCAGCTTGGATAATTGCCATGTTTAATAATTAAGCATGTGGACTAAAGTTGTGTTCAGCATTTCTGTTGAGTTCTGTGGGGCACCCAGGGGTGACCAGTGGACAAAGGTCAGGCTCACTAGCCAGTTCTTAAAATCCTAATGGTTAAGAAAGTCCTTGCCTCGTTTCATGAAAAGATTTCTGATCTCCCATAGTAGAACTCAAGATATCTCTTAAATATAGGAGAAAGAATTCCTCCAGCATCCTTGTAATACATTCCTCTGGGATACCTGTGTATTTAAAATAAAATAAAGAGAGACAGGGTACTTGGTCTGACATGGAAGTGTTATATATTTTCAGACTCTTCATCCAGATAAAAGATGCCACACAGGGTGTTTGCCTCTCTCACCACTCGCTCTCTTACTGTTGTGGTCTGTGTGGGACAAGACACTGCTTGTGTGCCCTAGAATAGAGCCACAGGAGCACAGAGAAGCATCATATGCCTGATACTGCAGTGACCATCAATGGTGTTTGAAGATGAGACTACAGGTCACTTCCTGAAGGTTCTTTCCCTTCCCTGCTGTAGTCTCAGGGCTTTTGCAGTTCTGGTTTCTCAAAAATTCAGTCCAGGGTATTCAGTACATCTGCTTTTGCAGCTGGCAGGTCCTGGAGCTAAGCTGAGTTCTCATACACAGGCTCGCCCCTGTGTTGGAGGTGACACCTGGTAGCACAGAGCTGTTTTGTGCTGTGCTTGGCTTCACTTTTACTTTTCTTTCCCTGCAGTGCCCATATCAGAGAGAGGGCATAAATAGTTGTTAAATGAATAAATCAAGAGAATTATTGGTATTGTTCCCCTGGGTACTAAGAGATCCAAGATACTTTTAACTCCAAGCCTCATCTGTTTCAGCCTGCCCCTTACTGCTACTTGTCAGAGAAGGGGTGTTAACTATTTCTTTAGCTTCTCTATAAACAGACATATTTTAGTTGGCTTAGGCTATAGAGGGAGCATAGTGTTGATAATGCAGATGGCAGAGATAGGAAGCAGACATCCTAGAGCAGGATCCCTTTGTACCACTTAACAGCAGCATGACCTAACACAAATACCCTAATACAGGGCCAATGAGATAGTTCAGCTTAGCCAAGTGCAGGGACTGGGATTCAATAGCAGTACCACACACTCCACCGGCCCCACTCTTGGGCACACTGAGCCAGCCACTGAGCCTGAGACCACTGAGTCCAGGTGTGGTGGAGAATGCCTATTATCACATCCCTGGGGAGGCTGAAAACAGGAGGATCACTGCAAGCCCAAGCTGTGTTGAGAGACCCTGTACCAAATACTTTATTTTAAAAAAGCCTAATTTTTCTATGCTTCAATTTCCTCATCTGTGAAATGGTAACAATACAAGTTCTTGTAGCAGATGATAATAATAAGAATAAAGTAGTTAAGGGCTGGCCAGAAATCTCAGCAGACTAAAGCACATGCTTAGGCAGAGCCCAGGGGATGGAGTTTGATCTCTGAACCACAAGCTGTGCTGGAACTGACCCTGAGGCCTGTTGAGACAGCAATTGAGACTGGTTGTGGTGACACGCACCTGTAATCCCAGCTCTTGGGAGGCTGAAAACAGGACGATCACTAGGAGTCCAATCTATATAGTGAGATACTGTAAGACCCTCTACTAAATCCAGAGGGGAGGGGGGAGGGGGGGGAAGGAGGGAGGGAGGGAGGGAGGGAGGGAGGGGGAGAGGGACAGAGAGAATAAAGTAGTTAATATTTTTCATGTGTTTATAATGATGTTAGCAAATGGGCACAGTCAACTCATGGGTGAAGTTTCAGCACAAGGGTAAACTTACATTTTTTGGCAGAAAACACCTACAGCCAAGTCAGGAAAGAGCTCAGAGCCACGCTTCAGTTCTGGTACCAAGTGGATTCTTGGTAAGTGATGTCTGCCTTGCAGGGCATGGCTCCACATCTGCCAGCGCTGACATGCATATGATTTTGGCAACCTAATGTGTTCCATGAATCCAATCAAATGAGTCACAAGACAATAAAACTTAAGTAATTATTTTGGGGGAACATTTTTGTACCTGAAAATTTGTTAAGCTCTAAAACACAGAGATGAAAACACAGCAAGTATACTCAAAACCTGTAAAGCTCAGAGACACAAACCAGCAGGTTGTAAGTTGAAGCACCATGTTCCGGGTGAGAGCACAATGTAGAACTTTGAGAATGCAAAGAGGGCAGCTACACTACCTTAGCATGGGAGGAGGACAAAAGAAGACAGAGGGAGGATCCCCTCTGTCCTATAAAAGAGCGTGTGATACTCAAACTGGCTCACTTATTGTAAACAGCTATACAAATGGATGTGTTATATGAAATCAGATTAGTAGATATTGGAGAATAGTCAAGCCTGGACTGTGATCCCAATGAAAAAGAAAAATGGTATGATTCTGCTACTGCCCTGTCTAATGACCCAAAACAGGTGCAGGCCCATACAGAAGGACATGCACCACAGAGCCTAGAGATATCACCAGGAGATGGAGGTCAGAGCCCGCTTACGGCAGGACGGTTGGGAGGAAGGGAGTGGCGCAGAGGCAAAGCGAAGCCCTGCAAGCACCAAGCAGGTCTTTGGCCGAGCACTACACTGCTCACACACTACAAAATGCATTGAAGACTATAAGGGAAAACGTGAATGAACATGAAGGAAAGAGTAAATGATTCATGAAAATTACATACATTGAAATTCTAGGAATCGACAGAATGTCTGAACTAAAAATCACTCAGGATTGGGTTATGTCTTTAATATATCACAATTTAACTTCAGATGATATTACCTCTAGGTCCAATGAGACAGCACAACAGACTAAGTGCCTGCTTCAGCAAGAGCAGAAACTGGGGTCCCAGTTGTGTAGTGAGACCCTTACAAAATACATAAAATTACATAAAATTACCTCCACTACCACGCAGTTCAACTTGGCTTGAAGACGTCATAAAGTTCAGGCTGGACTTGAACTTTCTGCAACCCTCTCGCGTCAGCCTCCTGACTCCTGGGATTGTAGGCATGCACCACTGTGCCCAGCTTCTGCTCTGCTGTGTTTCCTCAGTTTAAGGTCAACCGAACTACCTAGAAACAGTGGCTCTTTTGTTTTCATCAGTTAGAATATTTTCCAGTCATTATTCTTTCAATTTTTTCCTTTATTCCTGCTGTTCCCCCTCACATACTTTTTAGTGTTTTTTATTGCTATAGATTTATTTTTAATAGTTTCAATTATTATTCCTCCAAGGTCTTTGATCCTTTTCTGGCTGTGTCTCATTTGTCCTGTAATTGATAGAAAAAATACACAAATAAAAATATTAAGTACATGATGAAGGCTTCAAAAAATTCTAAATGGCATTTATAAGACACACTATTGAACAGCAAGAGAAAATATTCTTTTCAAGAGCATGCAAAATATTCATCAAAAGAGACTATATTCTAGACCATAAAAAAGCATAATAAAATTAAAAATTTCATATCATGCAAATCATGTTATCCGCCTTTATTGCAAATAAACTAGGAATTACAAAGAAGATATTCTTGAAAAAATATGAGAAATTTTTCAAAATAGACATAAAATAAGAAAAAATGTTTTAATTCGATGAAAACACAATATAATCACAATATTTGAGAAATGGCTAACAGAGTATTCAGAGGGAAATGTACGCAATTGAATTCTTTTATTTGAATTTTTTTGTTTGCTTTTGAGATAGGGCAATTGAAGTGCCTTCAGATTGTTTTCAAGTAGCCCAGGCTGGCCTCAAATTCAGTGATCCCTCTGCCTCACCTGAGTGCTGAGATTATAGGCATGAGCCACAATCTCTGCTTTTTATATTTGATTTTTTTTTTTTTTTTTTTTAACTAGGAATCATACCTGGGACTTTACAATTGTCAGGCAGGAGATGGCTTCACTGAGCTATATCCCAGGGCCCCATTTGAAATTTTTAAGAAAAAAAGTTGAAATCAATTATTTAAGCCTATACATAAAGAAAATAGAATGAGAAAAAGTGATCAAAGCTAAAAATAAATGAAAGGAAATAATACATATAAGAAAGGAAGGCAATTAAATGAAATAGAAAAAAATGTGTAAACTTTCACCAAGTGATTACAAAAGAAGATAAAAATTACCAGTATCAACTGAAAGAAACTATAAATGTCTTGCCATGGTTTCTGCATACTTTACTAGCATATTTGAGGGAATACCTCAAATAATTTAATATCAATACATTAAACATTTTTAGTTAAATGAACAAATTCTTAAAAACCATAAACTGCAAAAATTCACCCAAGCAGAAGTAAACTGAATAAACCTATATCTAGCAAATAAATGAAATTTGTGGCTCAAAAGTTTCCCATAAAAGGAATTCCAAGTCTAGGTGACTACGCTGGTGAGTGGTACCAAATATTTTAAAAAGCAATGAAAGGAAGATAGCTCCGCAGTACAGCACCTGCCAGGCAAGGGCAAGGGCCTGAGTTTGATTCCTGGGGCCAAACAAAGCACTGAATAACTCTGGACAAACTCTTTGAGAAGATAGAAGCAGCAGGAACACTTTCCAATGCATTTTATGAAGTGCACTGATAGATTTGCTGTCATAACCAAATGATTAGAATACAAGAAAATGAAATAGACAAACAAAAAATATTCCGACACGCATGATTGCAAGAGTTCTTAACAAATTTCT
Organism: Myocastor coypus; assembly: GCA_004027025.1. Classification (NCBI taxonomy): domain Eukaryota; kingdom Metazoa; phylum Chordata; class Mammalia; order Rodentia; family Myocastoridae; genus Myocastor; species Myocastor coypus. Next base: position 27,291 of record PVJA010002299.1, read on the forward strand.
GAAAATTTTATTCAGCAATAAATGAAAAAACAAAATATTATGACCAATTAATTGGGCTGAGGAATACATATTCATATATATATATATATGTATATATGTATATATATATATATATATATATATATATATATATATATATATAGTATTTTTTAGGGAAGGGTCTACAGGGTGCTCAGGGCCTCACTGCTAGATCAGACTTGTAGTGAACCACAAGTTTACAGCCTCCCAAGAGCTGTGATTACAGGTACACACCACCACATCCAGTCTCAATTGCCATCTCAGCATGCCTCGGGGGCAGGGTCAGCACAGCAGACCCAGAGATCTAACCTCCAGCCCCTGAGCCTGCTTGCAGCCCTTGTTTTATTCCATTTTTTAGAAATCAATTCACTATACTATATAAACATTAAAATGAGAAAAAATATGTGTTCATCTTGACAGGTACTGCAAAATGTGTTCACTTCTAATAAATCATCATTGTAACTAGGAAGAGCAGAGAACTCCTTCAGTCTAAAATAGGGCAATTGACAGCATAGTGGCACTCCCCTGTAATGCCAGCACTTGGGAGGCTGAGCCAAGAAGATCAATATAAGTTCGAGACCAGCCTGGGCTACAAAAGGTGAGCTCAAGGCTAGCCTGAACTGCATAGAAATACCTTGTCTGAAAAAAACAATCAATCAATCAATCAATCAATAAAACAGGGCAATTAAGAAAATCCTCCTGCTACTGTCACTTTGAATAGGAAGAAGATAAACTTGTTCTCCCTGAAGTACAAGACCAGGTGCAACTGTTTTCAGCATTTGTATTCAAATGTTATACTCAAACACCAGATCATGCAAATAAAGCAAAAATAGAAATAAGAGACAGGATGGTGGTGGCCGCTGTGCAACTCTGAATAAACCAGAAATGACTGTGTGCTTCAAATTGGAAAGGAACAAGTCAAACTGACTTCACTCATAAAGAATTATTGTGGAAGCTCTTAAACAATTTTTTAAAAATGAGTTAAAATCTATACAAGAGCCCCCAGAAAACTCTCATGTGAATTTAGCAGTATTTTAAGATACCTCAATGTAAAATTCAATCACATTTCCACATAGTGAGAACACAGAAATGAAGAAACATCTGTAAGAGATCAAAACCTTAAAAATCTTTACCAGTAAGTTCAACAATACGTGACAAAAGACCTTTACTTCTAAATTACAAAAGATATAATTATGAGGCTTTGAAAACATCTGAACAAATGTAGCATGCTTATGGTCAGGCTCAATGGGATTATGATATGAATTCTTCCCAAATTGAAATATAGGTTTAATGCCATCTGAATCAAAATTCTAGAGCTGGGGAGATAGCTCAGCCATCTAAGCATGTGCTTGGCATGTGCAAGGACCCATGTTTAATCCCTAGCATCACATGAACTGCTAGCCACTGAAACCAGGCGTGGTGGCACAAGTCTGTAACTCAGCACTGGTGTGACTGAGTAGCAGCTGCATAGAAAGACCCCATACCAAATTAGATAAATCAATAAATCAATAAATCAATCAATAAGTAGATTTTTTAAATTCTAAGGCTTCTTCCAGCCTGGAAGATAGCTTAGCAGGTTAAGGAACCTGCCTAGCAAGTGCAAGGTCATGAGTTTGATCCTTTTTCTTTTTTTCTTTTCTTTGCCTTTCTTTTTGGCAAGCTGCTCCTAAAACATATTGAGAAATGTATAGGGCCTAATGTAAATAAACTCCAAAAGTTGAAATATAAAAGCAACATTACACTACGTTATTTCATAATTCTCTTTAAGACAGTGTGATATTAGAATAATTTAGACTTGTAACTTCTTGTGAAAGACTAGAAAGCCCAGTTTATTAACCTACAAAAGTACACGAATAACAAGAATGAAGTACCTCAGTGGGGAAATGGTAGCTTTCTTCACCAAACAGTGCTGGCACAATTACGTATCTTGCCATTCTCCAGGACAAACCCAGGAATTGTTTTTCTCCTTGGTTTTCAGGGATAGACCCTTCCACTGAATTAGATCTAGTTTTGTGACTGGTAGAATTTGGCAAAGAGAAGAAATGTGACCTCCAGACAGGACTGATCTTCCTAGATTTAAAATCAGATAATGCTGCTCCCCTGCTCAGAACATATGACTAGCTTTCCATCTTGTCTACTGTAATTCAAAGTCTTTAACTTGGCACAGCATCTTTGCTGGAGACCTCTTTCATTTCACCTTTCACACCTTGTACCCGCCCATTGTTGGTATCTTGACTTTCTCGCTACTTCAATCTGTCTTCATCTTGAAATCAGCATGGCTTCGTCCTTGCCCTGACTTGGGCTTTAACATCTCTTTAACAAAATCTGCGTTGACTACTTATTTGAATAATCCAGCACCCAGCACAATCCTGAAAATTCCATCCGTGTCTATGACCTGATGCCTCTCCTCACCACGCAGCAGACCATAAAGTAAAGCTCATGACAGTGGTGATTTTGTTCTCTTCATGTCAAAGCTGACTTTCCAATGCCTGGGAAAATATCACACATATGATAATTGCTCATGGTATTAATAAGCCTCTTACTCTATCAGGATAACAGAGAACAGCAAGAAGTTAAAATGAGACTGATGAGAGAGAGAGAGAGAGAGAGAGAGAGAGAGAGAGAGACAGAGACAGACAGAGAGAGAGACAGAGACAGAGAAACTGAGGACAAAAGAAAGCAAAGAAATGTATTGATACCACAAAATCATGCCAGCTCCAGTGAGTGCCTACTAAAAGATCTCATACTGGAACACCCAACATGAAAAGTAAGAAATACCCCAAGGGTTATACCAAGATGCAAATTCTAGAGTCATCAAAGCAACTCAGCTTGCAGTTACGTGGCCCTGCTGAGGGCCAAACAAAAAACTAACCTAATAGTCCAGGAAAAGCTTTGGCACCACTATTGGAACAGTAATTCTGAAAGTGACTAATTTCTAAGCTCCCCACACAGACCAATGGAGTCATGCAAAAGAGGGGGAAGTTAGCTTACATGGGAATCCAAGGCACATAGGTTTAGATCTTCACAAATATGAAAATCCAGCTTTCAAGAAGCCTCCCTCCTCAGTTGTGTGTTCCCTCAAACCTGTACTTCAGGAGCACCAATTATTCCCCTACTAATAAAGAGGGCAGAGACGCCATGAGTAATGAGGCACAGTTGCCTCTGATACCCTTTCCGCCGAAGAATCCCCCGAGCTTCCCCTTGCCATGAGACCATCCAGCCATAAAGTACAGTGCCTCTGCATACCAGAAAATACCTGGTGGTGTGAGAGATGCCTAGTGATACTTTCAGGCAGTGAAATGGAAGTGAAACTGACTGGCACGTTGGACTCCTTGGTTATCATCTGGGGGCGCTTGCCTGTGGGCCCAACTGGGTCCTTAGATGACTTAATGAAAGGAAACATTGCCTCCCACTCACCCTATCTGTTTCACAAGAGGTAAATGAACTCCCACCTCAGGTTTCTCTGTAACAGATGTGCAGCTGGTATCCTTCCTATTAGGATGGTATAGACTCTTGGGAATCAGAAAGTTCTAAGTTCACAACCTAGATCTATCACTTACCCAGATTGTATCCTAAATTTGATTTCCTTAAAGTCAAATAGTGAAAATATAAGCTTCCTTGAAAGGATAAGTTTACATCTTTAGAAGTCTGTATAATATCTAATCCTTGATATCTGTTCAGCCAGGCAATATACAGTTATGAATTGTATTGGCTATATAAAAATGCTTACCGGAAATGATAGGAAAAGAAAAAGTCTTTTGGTCATTTCATCCTACACACTTCCTCCTTGGTCTTGGACTGTTGCACTTTCCACCTGGTATTTCGTGCCAAGTCCTGAACTCTGACCTAGCAGGTCAAGACAGATGGACTCCATGGCCATCCTGGCCTTCTACAGTTTTCCTAACCTTAAATAATGGAAATTAGTTCCCATCAGCACAATTTGATACTGTACAGAAGCCATGATGACAATATCCTCCTCTAAAATCTTGTGCTTTCGCTTTAGCTCAGAGAGCTACAGACAAAACAAAGCAATTCTTCTGTGATCCTCCCAATATGATTTCTCTGCTTTTATTACCCACCATGAGGAAATGTCTGGAAATAACTGCTCAACAGGAACAACAGCAGTGCCGGACCACATCCTCCAAAACTCCTTAGGGATACTTTCCCTCCTACTCTTCCAGCTTTGTCCTTGAAAGAAACCTGTGCTTAGGATTTGCAACTTTCAAATCAACTACTAAAATCTCAAAAAAAAAAAAAAATCTTTACGAAGATGTTGTGCTGCAGTGTTTCCCATTTTAAAAGTCACTTCCTCATGTGCAGCACAGTAAATCACCCATTTGTTTCACTCAAACTGCTTCCCATCACAAAGGACCCGGGGAAATGCAGCAGGAGCTCTGCCATCCCCGGGTGATGAGTTGGCACAGGAGGATTTATCTCCACCGTCTACCAGTATGAAAAGATAGTGCTGTGCTTTTTAATACAACAGCAAAACAGGGAAAGTTGCAGTCCTGGTATGTGAATTCATCAAGAGCTGACTTCATGAAATCTTAATGAACAGATTCAAGCAAGGGCTGCAGATAACTCATTCAGGCAAACAAAAATGCATTAAGGCAAGATTAAGCTCAAGAAAATGTACACCCAGCCTAAAATTTAGTCATTGCAGGTGAAATAAATAGTACCTTTGATATGCATATTTACACGTATTTATATACAGACAGAAAGACAGGCAGAGTGTGACCAAGTTGCTACAATTTAGCATGCAATAATCTAGCACTGTACAATAAAGTTTTCAGTAATAATAGGTTAATAACATCAGGATAAAAGTTACCCTTGGACTTTCTTGAAAGAGAGCTGACAGCAGGGGAGAATTTTATCTAACATTGTAAGAATCCCAGAAAATAGAATTTATTCTAATGTATGGAAATATAAATACACAACAGGTTGGAAGTGTCTGATTTGTGGGGTTTTACTTCTTTGTTTCCTGAATGAAGGTGCCTTCCCTATGTTGGTAACCCATCCTCTAATCTGCCTTTCTCTGCATCACCCCTGAGTTGTGCTCTGTAGGCAGCGATGCTCTTTGAGGCCTGCCATAAGCTCACCCTTTCACTGGAAGCTGGAAGCCCCAGAGAGGCTCAAGGTTGAATGAGCTTTGCAATAAAAATGACAAGAGGTGGGTGAAGAATTGCAAGGAAGCTGTTTACCTCAAATGCCAATAACACAGCAGAGTGATGGTAGACTCTGAGAACCAGCAAACACTGATGGAACAGTTGCTCCTCAATAAGCTATGGCCTCGCTTCCTCATGAGACACTGGAAGGAAGCTTCACTGTCCTTATCTGTCTCTCAGGGGATGAAGCCAGGAATTTGCAAGATGAAATATTTGCTGATGTGGCAAATTAGGCAGAAACCCAGAATATCAACTCTCTCCTGCTGGATATCCTCTTTCCTCCTCTTCCATGTGGCCCCATGCCATTCTGGTCCCATTCTGCAGTCCCTGTGCCAGTGCCCACGTTGGTCACATACTTGTGATTCCTTCCTTCACGCTCACCTTTAAGGAAGCAAAGATCTTGCTTGGGAAGTGAAATGTGAAGTCCTGTCCCCAAGGAATCCACTTGGGTTGTGTGCTGGTTAATGCACTATACCAACTTGAGAAGTTCAGAAATTTAATCAAGTGACTCAGCAGAGAGCCAGGATTCTTACCTTCTACACATCCTCATCCTCAGCGAGAGGAGGGCATGGACATTGTGTGAGTTCTACACAGAGTAGCTTGTTTATATTATAAGGAGGGGAGAGAGGCTGGTTAGAAGCTGAGCTGCTGCCCTTCCCTTTGCTCTTTGCTGTTTCTCCTGCCAAGAACTGCTGCTCTCTGCCATGTGCCACTCTGCCAGGAGCCAGGTGAGTCTAGACTGAAACCTCTACAAACTGTGAGCTAAATAAATCTTTCTTTCTTTCATTTGAGGTGTCAGGTATTTTGTCCCAGCAATGAGTACAAAGTAACTGAGAGATTGTAAGGAGCTTTGGACCATGGCCTATGCTGCTCCCGTAGCCCTATGTGTCAGGCTGCTGAATTCTTGTCAAGTGTGCTTGCATACCCAATGGAGACCATCTGAGGGAGTAGCTACTGTGAACTCTGCAACTAAAAGCTCTACACACTCAGGACATCTGAAAGCTATACAAAGTAGACACGGAGCCATAACAATGTCAGTGGGACTATTTGAGCTAATGGTCATTTCATTTTTCTATAAACACTTTATTATTAGTTCTCTAAGTAGTTAATATGAAACCTTTCCCAATGTTTTTATTTCAAAGGACTTAGTAAAATCATCCACTTATTAGGTATACAACTGAAAAATTAACAATATAAATATAAATAATCATATTTTGGTCACATGTGTTTAATTTTTCTTACATAAAGCACCAAGGAACCCAATATGGAAATGTCAAAATTGCCTCAGAGTGAAAACCTCAATTTGAATATTTATGTGCATGCTCCAAGTTGAGGCGATCCAGCAAACTGTTTAATAAAGACAAAAGGATTCAGCTGTTTGTGCATTTTAATTTGCAAAACAAAGAACATCACATAAATGTGATTTAGTTACATTATTACACACTTCAATTTATTATTCATGTGTTTTATTTTCTATAACCAAAACAAGAAGACATGTGTTGCAAAACATCAACATAGCCACAATTGGAACTGTTTACTATAAAAGGTGGGTTCACCAGCACAAAGCCCAAAGGTAATAAGGGCATGCGTGTGTGCATATGCATGAGTGTGAGAAAGAGAATGAAGGGACTTTTACCAGTAAATATAAATGTTTAATGTATCCAGCCAAAATGTAGAACAGATTTTACTTGGTGAGCACTGTGCCCCTCCTGGCTACTGGATTGTTTATCATGTTTATCCAGTAGAGGATTTACACGGGAAAACAAGGCCCAGCCTTTCCTATTTTCTTTTGCCCAACTGAGTGCCTGCCTCTCCCCAGCTGCTCAACCTGCAGTGTGTGAAAGAGTGAGGGGGTAGTGTCTCCAGCTCAGCGTGTTCAAATGGCCAGTAAGAAAGAACACTGTGGTGATCCCAGCTTCCAACTACTCCTTAGGCATGTGTATGTTCCTTTTATTTGTTTATTTCTTGTACGTGTGGAAAAAATATATCAAAAAAGTCACCAGAGGAACCACTTTGAGGGCGCAGTTCCATAACATTAAATACCTTCCTATGGTTGTGCAGCCCTCACCATCTGCATCTCCAGAATTCCATTCATCTTGCAAAGCTGACACTCTCCCCACTAAACCCCCCTCCTGACACTGGTGGCCCCCATTCTATCTTCCATCTTTATAAGTTTGACTGCTTTAAGGGCCTCACAAATAAAATCATAAAGATTCCGTTCTCAAATGTGGTAATACAGTTACTTGTGCTCTTTGACTAGCTTACTTTACTGAATATGATGTCCTCAAAACTCTCCTGCACTGTAGCATGTGTCATGATTTCCTTTCTTTTTAAGGCTGAATGATATTCCAGTATATATAAGTGACATATTTTTGTTTTGCTTTCATTCATCCATAGAAACTTGAGGTACGTTTGTTTTGATGCTATGTATTGGCTGGGGCTTATTGTTTAATTCAATTTGACTATTTTATATAGAGAAGGTCTTGTCTAATTCTTATCCCACACCTGCTTGATTTGCTGGACTTCTCACCCACTTTTACCATTTAGCATGCCTGTTGGGGCCTTTCAGGAAAAATTAAATCACAGCAATCACATTCTCCTTGCTAAGGAAGTCATAATGATTATCTATATTAGAAACCAATAATTAAACCAGACAACAAGTGTCTAGTTAACTTCTGGTTACTTTTGCAAACATTTAAGAAAAATACACATCTCTTGAGCACTTCAGACATTTGGGACCCTAATAGGTATAATGGAGAGACATTCTTCTCTGACTAAGTCTTACTGTATTCAAGTCTTACTGTATTCTTACTGTATTGCTATGCTCATATGGGCATGTGGACATCTAGGAAGTCCTACCAGAAATTCACTCTGTTGCTCAAACTCCTTCCTCTCATGAATTCATTTATTCATTCAGTGAAGTTCTGTTGAGGCCTTGTAACTTTCAAGGCTTTGTGATAGCTATTTGGAGGCAAGCGTGAACCAAATTTATATGATTTTGCCTTGTGATGCTCATTATCTCTAGCAGGGAAGCTGTTAAGGAAATGGTACCCAGTGTATTAAGAGATGTAAAACATAAAAAATATAGCAGGTGAAGTCAAAGCAGTGAAAAGAATATGAAGGTACGGTAGCAAACAGCAGGGCCATTTAATGCAGTTATGTGTGTGTGTGTGTGTGTGTGTGTGTGTGTGTGTAAGTCAGAAGTAAACGGAGGAGTGAATCTTCCGTCATATGACCAGAAGTATAAAGCATCATTGGGGGACTGGTATAGGTAAACCCACTTCCTTTTCACTCATTCCTTCAGATGGAGCCAGTAAATAAAAGTTACGTACACCAGCTAAGTTCTTTGCACAGTGGTAGGTACTAGAAATAAATAAAATGAAACAAGACAGACATGTTTCTTGCCTGCTTGAAGATTGCATCCGTTTGAGTAAACACATAAAAAATACAAGCAGAGCCAGAAAAGCACCAGACAGTAATGCTGTAAGTTGAACATGGCTGAAGTAGAGAACACATTCTGGGGAAACTACTTTGAATAGAATGGTCAGATAAGGCTTTTGTTGAGAAGTCTTAAAAGTATGGGACATAACTGGTTGTTCAAGTGAATGGAAGGAAAGGCATTGTGATGGAAAGATACAGCATAACCAAACCCAGGGATGAAACTGAAAGGCCACTGTCTATAGAGGAATTTGATTTTAGATGAAGTTTGTAACATGGGCAGAGATCTTCTTGGCCCTGGCAATGACTTTAGGGGATGTTTATGGAAAATTTTGTGCATTTTGTTTTGCATAACCAGAAAAATGACAAGATATATGACTTTCATCTTGGGAAGATTATTTTTGCTCCCTGGAGGAGCATAGCTCATGAGTGCCACTTAAGAGCAGCCCAAAATTGAGATGGCGGTGCCCTGGACTCTGCCTTCTCACAGCATCTTTTTCTGTGGATGTTCTTATTAGAAGTAAGGATGAAGGAAATGCTTCTGTCTGCTTCATTCACTGCTGTACTCCTGAGGCTTGCTGGTGCCTAAAATGCAAGTGACATCCTCAACAAATATTTGTTGTTATTGTTCAGTAAGATCCTTATCTCTCTGTTTACTTTAGCACACTGAGATAATGACCAGGATAAATTTACTGAAACAATATCTGTGGTGTTGTTCTTATCATTTTCACTGGGCCTGAGACTTCTCATGAATGTGCCAGCAATCTTACTCTACTCTCCAGAAAAGATTTAATATCTGGAAGCAGCAGTAAGATTACAGATCACTAAGGCTTCATTACCTGTACAAAACAGACTATAGGGCATTTACTTGTGTGCTCTGTAATATTATCATAAAACTAAGCCTCACTTGTCAAAACAAACAAGCAAAGTAAATTCCATGAGGCGTTATAGTTTCTATAGCAATTGCATTATTTTTACAAGCTAATTCATAAGCCAGGTAATTTGCAATGGCACACCCTTTCATAACCATGAATGTGTGATGGACTATAACATTAATACATCAAAGTAGATGTAGAAACAACTACAGTGATCCCTCAATAAAAGTGTTTTATTCTTATCACTGTTGAGTAAATATGCCACCTGAATAATTTATTTCCTTCTCTACTTGAAATAAAGCTTCTAAATAGAGTTAAAATTTTAGATGTGGAAACTTAAGGAAAAAAATAAGTTTCATGAGAACCTGAAAACTTCAGAAAGGAATGTGAATGACAACTAATAATCATGAAAATCATAGTAACAAAGCATTTGAATTGAAAAATTCACTACTGCACATATTTTAGCTAGTCACCATAATCTTCTCCAACATTTCCTATGTTTTTGCATTATGCAAATACATCAGAATGACTGGCTACATTTTTCTTTTTTATTTAAATATTTTTACTCAAAATTATTGTAACTTGTAGAGGAGAGCCAATGTTTTTAAAGGACTTATGCACAACATGCTTTGATTTAATTAATCATCACAGTAAAAAAAAAATAATGACCTGTTAGTCATTTAACTAAGTTATCTCTTGCTACAACTGAGTCTTTATTCTCTTTATGTCATGGGACAGGTAAACCTCACCAGGACTAATATAAAATAATGTTCAGTATGCATATGATAATTTCAGTTCCAAATACACCTTCATGTGCCAAATTGGATAAATAAGAGAAGAGCCGAACTTTGAGATCTAGCTGGAATCTCTTAGAAAATAATGCTTACACATATATTATATGGTAAATTAATTGGAAATATATACATAAACAGATATAGCTTTATGTATCTAGTTAAAAAAGTATGTCTTTATCAATATATATCTCTATACATAATACTAATTATATATCAATGTATATAGATAGGTATACATTATAAGGGTATCTAGATACATATCATCATCATACATATTTCCAGACTCACTAGACCAGGAGTTCTTACTTGTAAACCATTTACTAGAATTATGATAACTTCTATAATTAAAACTCCCAGTTACAGCTGATAATAACTTTGTGTCTAAAACTTATTCACAACTACAGAGCTACATTCAGTATATGTGATGGACCCTACTTCTCAATGTGAGTACAACATTTGCTTCATTCAGAATGTAAATTGGTATTTCTAACTGAAATTGATCATATGCTTTAAAAGCTATTTTAAACTAGTATTCAGTTGGAAATGTTGACTAATCTATAACAGAGTACAATGTAAACCAAGGTATGTATATGGTGGATACAATTTTTGGAACATGGGAGATTATTTCATTGAGTGGTGTCGAGAACTAGGAAGATTTTAAAATAAATGAACCTGTAAGGGAATTAATAATATCTACAAACACTCTTTTTAAAAAAAAAAAATGTGTTTGGAACAGGGCTTCACTACACACTTCAGACTCATAATGATCCTCATATTTTTAGCCTCCCCAGTGCTGAGATCACAGGTGTGTGCCACCATGCCCTGTCTCAGGGGCCAGCTCAGTGGCTGGCTCAGTGCACCTGGGGGCAGGGTTGGCACAGTGTGTGGTGCTGGGGATCAAACCCTGGTCCCTACACTTGCTTAAACAGGCACTTCGTCCACTGAGCTATCTCATAGGTCTTTATAAGCAAACTTGAAATAAGATTCTAGATACAATATGAATTTGCTTCAGAAAATTCCTTAAATTCTTTTGAGAGGTCTTCTGGAAAGTTACTAGATGAGTACAAAGCATCAACAGTTTTAGTAACTGTTTTCATAAAACATAATAAATATAAAAATTTGTAATAAGTTTAACAAGTATAAATATTACATATCCTGCTAATACTTTGTCAAAATAATAAACTGAAAGACTTGTTTACTGATTTTGATCCTTTCTACACCTAGAAAACAAACAGATGAGTAAAGCTATCACATGTATTCACTGGAATTCAATAGTCTAAAAATCAGGTTCCTAACACAACGGTTTCCTTTAGCACTGTGATTTTCTTTATTCATCTCACTTACTCTGTTCAACAAGTGCTTCCCGTGCATTCGCTGCCTTGCCAGGACTGTGCTTGGAACTCTGGAAGAAAATAGCATGGAGGGAAGCCTCATCTTCAAGGTACTAAGGATCAGAGGTGAAATTTAGGTGTGATTTTAATTGTTTTCATTAATAGTAGTTGCAGAATGAGTGGTGTTATTGCTAATAGCGATTGAGTCTCAACTCAGCTGAGCAAGCATTTGAGACGTTTTATTCCTGTGCTTCTTCATCAGCAACCAAATATTCTTCTGGGGTCTTCGTGTAGGGCTGGGGTGACCATGAACTTGCTCCCCATCTCCCCATGCTCAATATCTGTTCTCCATGAGCCACTTCAAAAAGCCTCTTCTTTATAAAATTCTCTAGACCGAAATTTGGTCTAGTACATTCTTAGGATTCCTAAATACCGGGAGAAGTAAACCCAGTAAACAACTAAGATTCAATACGGGGAGAAGCTGGAAAGGGACCACCAAAGTAGAGTGACAGTCCCCAGGACAGACTCCTAGGCCTAGAGGAGATGCAGGATAAATGAATTCACAAGACAGTAAAACTGGCATTAGGGTTTCTCACTTCCCATCCAGATTTTCCCTCAAATCTGAATAGCTATCCTGGGCCTCTCTCAAATATAATTTCAATTTTGGTGAGGTTAGAGATTAACAGGGGTGAGGAATCATTGAAAGAAGAATAATTTATCTTATTTCTGTCCAGGGAGTCAATTATCCTATGCACAGTGAACAAATTCTTGTTTTGGAACTTTCTGAATGCAATACAGGAATTGGAGCTGGTGGAATAAAATGTTGCTGTGTGTGAAAAAAAAAATACGAAGTATAACAAGTACTGCAATGTACAACCCAGGGTATAGAGAGTGGGAAGTTCAAGTGGGTCCTGTCACTGTGCTAATTAGGTGACAGGACTGAAGGTTTTGAGAAGTCCAAGTGTGAAAAAGGTGAAAAGCAGCCGATGAGGCAATGCCAAGAATCCAAAGGCACCGGGAACTGGGGACAGTTCTATCGTCAAAGGAAGCTGACGCAGTTGTAAGTGCATACATCAGCACAGCAGAAAGAAGAGTAGTCAGGGACAAGTTGAAAGGATCAGGTGACATGGGATTTGGGTTTTGTTGCTTCCAGAAGTAATTCATAAGCTTGGAAGTCGTCAGCCAGGTAGAGGAATATGACTACTGCCTGGGCAGAGGAAGTCAAGACCTTGAGCCCATAGAGAGCTGCCCAACCCCCTGGGGAGCCAACGGCCAGAGTCATAGTTCCAGAAGGCCAGCCCAGAGCGTTGCTGCCCCACTCCTTCGCAGCCTTTGCCAATACCCAGCAGCAATAACTGCGGCAGAGTCCAGCAGTGAAGACGCACGGCTTCAGTCAAAGGCTGAGCTGCAGGCAGGTGCTTCAGGCTTCAAGGATGTCTTTTATATTGTTTTGTTTTTCTTAGGAACAGTTTAAGGGTTCTACTTATTGCACAAATTTGGAGATTTTTAAGGTTTTTTATATAAGAAAAAGAATGTAAAAATGATCAAGAAGTGTACATAAATTGCACATGAAAGGTGGCCACTCCGAATGAAGAAGTGCTATAGCACTAGCATACACCTGGCTTTCAGTCTCTGCATAAAAAATAAATCACAATAATCATTTCACATATATTATATATTGAAATGATAATATGTTGTATACACTACATTAGAGGTACACATCTTTACAAGGTCAGCCAAATAGCTCAGCAGACTAAAGTGCCTGCTTAGACAAGGGCAGAGACCAGGTTTTGATCCTCCAGCAAGTAGTGCTGGCTCCACTCCCAAACCCTGGGCACGCTGAGACTGCAACTAAGACTGGGCGTGGTGTCGCACTCCTGTAATCCCAGTGCTTGTGAGGCCAAAAACAGGAGGATCCCTATGAGTCTGATCTGTGTAGTCCCTATACTAAAATATATTAAAATATACTTGTTAAAAAAAGAAGCACATATCTTTATAATTAACACCATGTCTCTCTTTTTCTAATGTGGTTATAAGAAAAAAATAAATATATGCTATGAATTCGTGGCTGTCATCACACTTCTGCTGAACAATGAGAAGGGAAACTGAAAATTGACTCTTTGTCCTTTACTCTTCACATTCCTTCCTACAGGAAGAGAGAGCACTCTGAATATTTTTTTTCTATTCTTGGACTCTTTCTTTGATACAGATGGAGATAAAAAAGAAAGAAAGAAAGAAAAAGAAAGAAAGAAAGAAAGGAAGGAAGGAAGGAAGGAAGGAAGGAAGGAAGGAAGGAAGGAAGGAAGGAAGGAAGCCATTTGTCTATATTTTACCAAAGCTGACATGGTTTGTGGCCTAATAGTTCTCTTAGGAGAAGCTTTACGATTGGCAGCGGTCCATCTCCCTCTTCATTACTGTTCCGTGGATTTTGCATTAACATCTCCCAAATACAGTTAGCATGCCTTTATTTAGGAAGTTTTGCTTTTTCATCATTTTTCTTTGTAATAATATTATTGTAGAGATTCATAATTAGTTGGTCAAAGACTACCATATTGTCTTCCAAACAGTATTCATCAAGTTCTACTTCCATCTACATAAAAATAATTTCTCACACTTTTGTCAAGCTTTTAAAGTTTTTGTCCAGTTTCATGGAGTAATTGTGTCATTTTAACTAAGTTTTCCTGCTAATTACTGAGATGGTGTGTTTTTCCCCCAGATTATAACTAGAACAAATACTGAGCAGCAAACAGCTTTGCCCATGTTGGAACTTCCTGTTCGGAGCCCATTTGAGGCTCTGATGTTTCCCACATGTTCCCTCCATCATTCCTCTGGGCAAGATCTCAGAAACTCCCTTTGTGCTTCCAATATGCATAACAGAAAGTGAAAGTGATCCAATTTCTTCCAGTCTCAGGAGCAGCCTTATTTCAGGAACCAGAGCATCCAGGCCAAGCGCAAAGCATGAAGTTCTTTACTCAATTCAAGTTGATTCATCCTCCCACCTGGCCTCTCTCACTCCACCCCTTTACCTCTCTCCTGTGAAGCCCACACAGGAGTCAATGCCTTACTGCTTATTTCTTTTACCCTCATGTCACAGTACATTATTAGGTCCTTGTGATTTTGGCCTCAGTATTTGTAGAAGCATTCTAAATATTCTGTATATTAATTTTTGTCTGTTATATGCATATATATATATATATATATATATAATTTTCTCCTAGCCTACCCTTTTTCTTTTTTTAACTTTGTGTCTCTTACTAAACATAGATTTGAATGTTGATTTATCAAGCTGTTCTTAACTTCTGTGGTTTATGTACTTAGCAAAGCTTGCTATACTTCAAGATTACAGAAATAGACTCCTATTTTATTTTTGTTAAACCATTATTGAGATAAGTTTCACATACATGATAATTCACCCAATATAGTATACTATTCAATGATTTTTAATAAAGGCTGAGTATGCCTAATCCAAAAATCTGAAAAGTCTCAAAATCTGAGACTTTGTAAATTCTAGTCATGATACACCGGGGGAAATTTTCACATCTGACCTTCCGTGATAAGAATTAGTCAAAATGCAGGCTCTCTAAAACTGCTATCTAAAATTCCCTTCAGGCCATGTATATGCAGTGTATATGAAACAAAGGAATTTTGTGTTTAGCCTTGGGTCCTTATCTCATTATGAATATGCAAATATTCCAAAATTGGGAAAAGTCTGAAATACAAAATAATTCTGATCTGAAGCACTCCAGATAAGGGGTATTCAATCTATATGTAGTATGATAAATAATACAATGAGCACAGACATTTTTAAATAACTTCATTACAGTAATAGACACACTGCTGTTATGAACCCCTCTTCACTTTGGGTATCTTTTTCTCAAATTATAGTTTAATTCCCAACACTAATATATCACACCAAGTAAGAATCATTTAGCAATCTATATTCATTCCTATTGGGTAAATTTTTTTTTCTCAAATTATATTTTAACTCTCACCACTGTGCCGTATATCAGTATTATTATGTCATTATGAGTAATACTATTATGAACATTTGTGTACATGTTTTTCATGAACATGTTTTTTCCTTGGCTATATCCTATGAAATGTTGGGTTGAATGCCAGCTCAATTTGAGACTTTTTGAGGTCCTACCAGCTAGACTATGTTCTAAAGTAGTTACACCACTTTGGACAACTACCAATAGTATATAAAGATTCCAGTTTCTCCACATCCTCATGAAACTTATTGAACCTTGTGATCAAGGTCAAAGTATCTAATTGCAATTTTAATTTGCTTTCCAATAATAATGTAATGATGTTACAGATTTTTTCCTGAGCTTGCCCATTATTTGTATATCTTTTCTGAAAAGTATATTTGAATCTTTTGCCCATTTGTGATGGGATAATCTGTCTTTTACTATTGAGTTGTAAGAGTTTTTATTTAATACAGTTAGATATAATTGGCAAATATTGCCTACCATTCACGAGTTATATTGTGTTGTTCTCTATTTCTATCCCTCTCTGTCTCTGTCTCTGCCTCTCTCTCTCTCTCTCTCTCTCTCTCTCTCTCTCTCTCTCTCTCTCTCTTTCTCTCTCTCTCTCTCTCTCCATACTAGAGATTGAACCCAGGACCTTCACAACGTGCGGTCTTATTAAATCATAGATTTGCCCAAGCTGTTCTCAAACTTCCCATGTACCTGGCTTAGCCTCCCGGAATTGTGAGATCAAGGGTGTGCATCACAATGGCTGGCTGGCTTCATCTTCTTGATAGTCCCTTTTGATGCATAAGATTTTTAGATTTTGATACAGTCCAATGTATCAGAAATCTTGTTTTCTTTTAGTTTGTCACTTGTACTTTGGATGTGACATGTAAGAATTTGTCATCAAGCCCAAGATAACAATTTCCCTCCATGATCTCCTGGAAACTTATAATTTTAATTTTTACATTTACATGGTATTCATTTTCAGTAATTTTTTTGTATGTACTTTGAAATTGGGCTCAAAGTTCATCTTTAATAATGAATACTTGGTTGCCTCAAGCATCACTTATTGAAAAGATTATTTTTTCATAGGATTGTTTTTCCATCCTTGTCAAAATCAGTTGAATAAAAGTGACAAAAGACCTTATGTTTAATGTTTTATAGACTTAATTTTTTTAATTTGGATTTATTTTGGAATATGGCATGAGTTGGTAATTCACTACATTATTTTCTAGATTGCTAATTATTATAATAAGATGGATGAATAATTGATTGTCTTTCTTCATTAACCTTAAATTTCACTCTAGCATTTCATTAATTTGAAATTACCATGCTAGAGGTATTCTGTTTTGCTGTTCTGTGTCTTAGTTTTGTTGGTAGGACATAATATCCAATACTGACAACATAAAGGAGGGGAGGTTTATCCTGGCTTACAATCTTTTAGGGAATTCCTCCACTGCATAGTAGAAGGCATAGAAGGAGGGCCTGGACAGAAGAACACTGCTCAAATCATGGTGGCCAAGAAGTAAGAAGCTGAGCAGGGAGTTACACCTGTCTAGGCCAAAGCACCAGGGACCCACCTTTTCTGATGACTCTACTTCCTACCAAGTTAGCTCTACCACCCTGATGATTCCATAACCATCCAAAACCCTGCTAATGACAGCATAAACACCTTTGGGCATCATAGTTGGTCTATACTATGTCACTATGTTTTCCTCAGAAAAATATTGTATTAAACAGTGTGTTGGTGAGAGTGTCCTTGTTAACAGTTAAGATATTTTTGTCTAAGAACTTGGCTCACCATTCAACAATAGCACCTTCTTCTCTTGTTTTTTTTTACTTAATTATCTCCACTCTCTTCTGATAGACAGGGATGTTAGAACTTTGGGGTTGATCTCTTCGACCTCATCTTCTGTTTCATGTCTTCTAGCTCTTGGCGCTCTTCCATTATTTTCTGAGAGAATTACTTAGTCTTTACCTCTGTAGCTTTCTACCCTAATCCCGTCATTGTTGATTGTTACTTTCTTTAGCACTAATTCCAAATCTTCTACTTGATGTCATGTTTACAAGTGTGTGAATGCAATTTCTTCTTGAATCCGTCAGAGGATATTAATTTACTCAAGCTATTTGTCAACACCTCTATGGCTTTACCTGCATCCTATTGATTCTGAAGTCCATACTGCTGCCAGAATCAAGGGAGGAAATACTAAATGAACACTATCTAAGGGCAAGAGAAATGCTCGATGGAGTGTTTTTATCCTTCACCTTCATCCATGAAGATTCTAACTCATTGGTTCCTCGTTGGTTAGCACTGTTTTTCCAGTGAGACTGAGCTTTATTTGCACACAGTGGCTATGAATTTGATCTAATGAATCCCATCCAGTGCTTCTTCTCCCATCCCTGCCTCATGTTCTCACTTTCCACCTAGTATTTTCTTCACCTCCAAAGTTAATTGCTTGTACCTGAGTCTTTGTCTCAGGACCTGTTCTTCTGAAATAAATTAAGACATCCTCTTTCTGTGCACTCCATGTCTCCAGTTCTTCCATTTACTGTGTTTTATGCCTCTGCTTTTGGTGAATGATAATACTTACTTGTTTAGCTTTATAGTGGAAATCTCTTGCTATCTTATATGTTTTGATAACATGAGCTAAGAAGTTCACCTTGTAGGAAAAGAACCATGCAATTGTCGTTTCTTCCCTAACCTCATCTCCTCTTATTCCCCCACTGGGTTCTAGCCTTAGTTTATGATGTCTCCACTATAGAGGCTGGAGATGTAGGAGCTGAGAGCACACAGTAAAAACAAGTTTTCTTTAACCACAGTATTTGAAGTCCTTCGATAGTGACACCTGAATGAAGAATTCACCAACCACGAGTTGTAAACACACCAGGCACTTTACGAGCTCCTCTGGGAGTTCCTACTGCAAGCCTCCAGCTGCAATTCTTTTGATGCAGAATGAAAGCTAGACCTGGGGCATTCACATTGACTTTCTTCACTGGGAAACCAAAGTTATCTAGCTGAACTTTATGGTAAAGTCCCTTTTGGGCTTAAGGGTAGCTGGCAGATCTAATTGACATACAGTAAAAGAGTTTCCAAAGCAACCCAGAAAATGAAAGTACAAAATTCCTTCCTGTTGAAGGACAGCAGGCATTGTTTCAACACAGCCAGTTCTCTTGTCCGAGAGAGGCCATCTAGGTTGCAGATGGCAAGGCTCAATCAAGGGTTGAGACTACCCAGGCCCTTTGGAGCACAAAGTTTGCTACAAACTTCCTTAGGTAATGAATGTAGAACTACACAATTAAATGTTTGCCTTACTCGGTTTTGGTCTTCCTTTGGTCCAATTCCTTTAACCCCCTTATTTTTCCTTTATGGAATGGGAATGTTTTCCCTGTTACATCATATACCGGACATATTTAACTTTCATTATGAATTTTTTCAGGGCCTTATGACTAGGATTTTGCTTTGAGTCTCAGAGAATTTGGAACTACATTTTTTCAGCCATGTGCATAATGTTAAGACTTTTGTTGACTCTTAGAGGTAGACTAAATACATTTTTCATAGTGAAGTGGTGTGGTGGATTGACAACTGGTGGTCAACTGGTAGCACTCATTCAAACTGAACCAGTGTGGTGCTGGGTGTAGGAGGCCCACCTGAGGACTGCTGCTAGCAGCATAAAAGAAAGAACTGGAGAAGCATTGAAGCTGTTAGGGAGTTCTTGGTTTCTCCTTTAGCTGTTTGTTCTCTTGGAGGAACTTGTGCTAGATTTCCTGACGAACTTAGCTATTCTCATCCCTGGAGGTGCTCAGGACCTGGTCATCACTGCGAATGCCTGCAGTTCACTGTGTGGAAACTCTGGTCCTTACTTTCAGCATTGCTTCATGGCTCCAGATGGGAAGATGGTGCACTGCATAATGTCCTGGAGAAGCTTTTTGTGCTAGCTTCCCTGACAGGGACTGAGTTCTTCTCATTCTCTGAGGAGCTCAGAACTTCGTGGTCAATGACGATGACTGTGGTATATTTTGGGAGAACTTTGGTTCTTATGTTGAACATTGCTTCCTGGCTCCAGTGAAGATCCTTCAGCCTGCTAGCTCCTCGTGATACTTCATCCCATTGGCACAGAATTTCTAGCTTCCACTGCTGATCTTATGGCCGTCCAAGTACAAATCCATGGAACAGACTTGCATGAGGCATCGTCGTCATGAGTTCTAGGTCTTTAGCTGGATTCATGCAGGACATTACCTTGGGATCCAGGTCCTCAGCTGGATTCTTTGGTCTTTAGAATGCGGACAGGTTTTCTGTACTCTCTTTTTATGTGACTGTTTGGGTGACTATTACAAAATGAGCTCATAATTAAATATCCTCTATTGTATCATTGCCTTTGTGAGTCTCTGACTACAACAGGGTGGAATGTTACAGTTTAGAACAAAAATGTCCACTGAATGTCTCATGTATCCAGAGGTAGCACTGAATCAGAAGAGGTGGATGAAGATGTGACCTGGAAGTATGTATGCTTGTCCCCAACTTTTCTCTGCTCCCTATGCTTCCTGGGAGCTATGACTGAATAACCTCCCTTTGGCATGCACTTTCACCATGCCATTTCTGCCTTGGAGCCAGCTGACAATAAACTGAAGCTTCTGGAAGCATGAGGCAAAATAAACCTCTTATTCTTTAGAATGTTGCGCATTCCGTCCTAATAGTGGGGAAGTGACTAGTGCAGGCTCCAGTACCTTCTGCTATTTCTATCGCTTCCTGACTATGAGATGATTAGTCACCTCCACCGTATACTACCACCATTGCCATCCTGCATACCCAGTGGAGGCCCAAAGCACTGAGACTATCTGAGTTTGGACTAGACTCTCCAAAATTGTGAACTAAATGAAGGCTTTTCTTTAAAAAAAATTAGTTCTCAGGTATGTTATTGTAGTGATAGAAAGCTCAGTAACACACATTTTATTTTATTTTATTTTATTTTATTTTATTTTATTTTATTTCGTAGGTTTTAAATTGTTTCCCACACTTAGGACTTAGGTAAATCAGTGCATTCTTCATTTCCTTTGAAATCACAGTGCTCTGAGGTGCCCCAGCTGTTCATCTTCTCCCCTTCTCAGCTTCAGGAAATGGGCCGACTCCAGCAATGGTAAGTTCAGCTAGAACAAGGCAGTTATTGTTCAGCTTTAGTTTCAAATTAGATCTTAAGTAAAAGTGAGATAATTGCCTCAGGAGCTGGAGCTTCTTTAGAAAAAAAAAAGTGTTTTTAGAATTCAGAATCCTTCTTTTGCTATCAAAAGGATGCCTAGCCAACTTGAATGAGAGAGCTTGTCATCAGAAAGTTACCACATTGCCTTAGGAAGGTTTGCCTAACCCTAGAGATGGAGTAAAGATAAGAGAAAAAGAGCTAGAGAAAAGACAAAAGCACAGTATCTAGTTTCTCTGGATTGAGTGGTCAGGAATGGGGGAAGTTAAAGATTTACTGGTTGTGGACCTCTATGTCACCTATTTAGATAAAAATTGAGAAAAGTGCCAGGCGTGGTGGCGCACATCTGTAATCCCAGCACTCAGGAGGCTGAGGCAGGGGGGTTGGTGTGAGTTCGAGACCAGCCTGGGCTACAAAAGTGAACTCAAGACCAGCCTGAGCTGCATAGCAAGACCCTGTCTCAAAAAGACAAAAAAAAAAAAAAAAAAATGAGAAAAGTATTAATTGTCCTGTAAGAAGTCCTGTATCCCACATGGTGCCAATTACACAGCAGTCAAACAGACTAAGAAAATCTCATCCTAGGGAAGACTAGAGACAAGTGGTTTCCATGGAGAATCAAAGGACCAAGGTACTTGCTGTCCTTCATAGTGTCTGTGTTTCAAAGAGAGTTGAGAGGTGCTGAAAACTCTCAGTGCCTCTGTTACAAAGATGCCAGTGTGGAATTACTGATGAGCTCATTCTACAAGTAAGAAAGACATTTATGGGTCTCCAGGCATTATTGCTGGTTTTATATCCTTTCTCTGGTCCTAACATTTAAGTGCAGTGCTACCATCGTCATTCACCCTCTAACTGAATTGCCAGTTTCAGGGAACTCTTGAGAGCTCCCAGAAGAAGATCAAGATGTCACAAGGTCGTGTTCCCAAGACCCACCAGTACAAACTCTCTGATGACAAGGTAAAAGTGGAAAGGGTGACACAGCAAGGTGAACAGTATGGAAGGAACAATGTAGAAGACTTGGCTCTGATCAGAGAGAGCCAAGCAAAGCCAAATGCAAAGTGTTGAACATGCTAAGGAAAGCATTTATGTTCTGCCCAAAAAAGATGGCACTGTGGGTGCTACTTTGCAGCAAGATCAGTGGAGCACTGCTTTCCTGGGAAAACCAGACAAGACACTAGGCTGTGAGGATTAGTCTTCTCCCTGTGACACTCAAATATAATCCTGACAAGGAGCTAGACAAGAGAGCGCTATGCGAAAATCCTAAACATTTGCCTAAAAGCTTTTGGGGCCATTTTTCTTCTACCCCCAAAAGAATGAGGACCAATGCAGAAGGTTAAATAAATTGTTTTATAAGTTAAGAAAATCACATTTCATTTTGTGATGCAAGCTCATTTGCATGTAGCACTAGCCACACTGATATAAAAGAGTAACAAATGTCACTGAACACTGCAAAGCTCTGGCCTGATAGTTAAAAATTTAAATGCTAGATTTGATTAATAATATTGGTGATGAATTGTTCTATATCTTTAGCGTCACAATGTCAGGATGTCAGATGTTGCGCTCAGCTTTGCAGTTATTTCCAGGGGCTGCTGCAGTTATGAGAACACGGAGTGGAAATATGTGGCTGAAAGGAGCAGGCCCACCACTTTTGCAGACAATCAATTACTTTACTTAACTGCAATTACACTGGGAGACCAAAGTGTTTATCCTTCTCTCAGCTCCCCTATTTGCTCTTCCTCAGGAGGCACTGGATAGATGGGCACTTTTAGATGCTGCTGTAGATAGTCTCCTTGCAGTAAAAGGCTATTAGTGGGATTGCTAGTCAGCCAAAGTTACAGCAAAGTGCATCTTCCCTGGTATGAAGGACAGTGAGTTCTCTAATGGAATGACATTAGAGACACACGCTCAGGGCAGGACTTGGAGTGCTCAACAATGCCAGTACCAGAGACCCTGAGTTATTCAGGACCTTGACTCTCTGAGTCTGGAGAGGCAGAGGCACCTGCTCAGTCTGCAAGCAAAGGCATTGTTCAATCCAACTAAGGAATGCTGGCAAAAGCTAGGAATTTGGAAATAAAGATTAATAGTTACAACTTAGAATAGTAAAAGCAGGTGAAGAAAAGAGAAACTTTCAAAAACACTGTAGAGAGGAAACCATCATTAAGGACAGCATTTTAGGATAAGCAACAAAAGTCAAATAAAAAGAGCTGAAATGAGCATCCTCTTTCATCTCTGCATATGGGACTATTGCCTAAGGCCACTGCAGAGAGCAGAACAATTGGGCTGAATCTCAGTCATTCATCTTCTCTCAGATTCCAGCCCTGCCCTTCCCAGATTCCAGCACAAGATGAAAATGCCTGTTGGTAACCTCTAGATGTTACTTACTCTAGATGTTACTCTGCCTTCATGCAAATGCAATGTAATAATGAACAGCAAGGGATATATTTCTATTTATGGTTCCACAGAGTTACAGAGTTGTAGAATGAATAATTGTAGATCCCCAAACCCACAGAAGCAGCCCACAGGACTCAGTCCTGAGATTTGAGAAAAGCAAGGGAAGGAATGATCTTATCAGGCTTATAGAAACAGTGCTGTGCTAATCAGGGATCTCCTGGCTGCTCAGGGCCAGGTAGGCTAACTTCTACCTCTAGTCATTCAGCATGCTCTGACACTCAGGCTTGCCAGGAATACTTACATATTTTAACAAATAATAAGTTGAATAAATAGCTTTCTTGGCCCTTAGTTCCTCTGTTGCTAAATGCTAATTTTGTGCTAACTTCAAAGCTAAACATTCTCATTGAATTTTTTAATTTAATATCTCACCAGTGTCATAATTATCATTATTTAGGAAGGTGAAAGTAATCTGTCCGTGATCACACAGATACGGTGGGTAGAGACCCTTCAAAGCCCATGCACATAAAACATTCCCTTTGGTGTCAGAGTATGCACCCTGACTGATACAGATCCTTTCATTGGCCTGGTCCCCACAGTCGCTGAGAAAACATTCAGGGAACACCCTGGGAGAACCTGTCCTATGTGCACTGGAAATCAAGCCTCTGCACAAATCCTTACACTGTGGCTGATGCTATAGTACAAAAGCAAAAAATAAAAAAATCTAATACATAGCTTTAGAATGGATATTTATTTATACCCTTTCTAAATTATCATATGTACCAATAGGCAATATTCATATTACATGGGTAACAGTTTATTTTTGTTTATGTTTTCACAAATCAACATGGATTTTTCTGTTGATATAATGGTTGCTAAAGTTGTTTGTGGACCATGGCTTTACATAATCATGCAACAGATATGTCTTACTTATGCTCTCCTCTGGTCTCAGTTTTTTTGAGACTTTAATAATAATAAACTTGATTGACTAAAGGCTCCCTTTGTTTAGAAACAGTGCTTCCCCACAGCTTTTCTCTGCTCTAATCATTTGCAAAACTTCAGCTTTCACTGTACAAGTAGAAAAGTACATGGGCTCATGCACGAATACTTCATTTTCTTTTGCTTGTATATGTTTCACTGTGCTATGCCAATGATTTCTCCATGATCCTCTGATACTCTGAGGCAGAACACATGAGTTCAATGCACATTTTATACTGGATAGGGAAAGATATTGTCAAAGACAAGAAAAAAATGCACATAGCCTTGTGGATCTTAGTTTGGAAGACAGTGAGTTTGGCATTTCTTCAGATTTTTAAGGTTTAACAATTTGCCACATGTTACATATATGATTCTTAAAATACGAACAAACCTAGGCATTCTATATGAAAAACACATTCCTGTAGAGAAATTAGAAGTCTCAGTAATGCAATAGAGAATAATAGTAATGCTGTTAAACAAGACAAACCACAACATCATCCACTTAAGTGTAAGTTTAGATCATAGTAGTTCAAATGTCCATAAAATATTGAATTAGTCAGGGATACAGAGAGGAAGAGCCAAGAGGACAGGTAAATGGAATGGATTGACAGGTTCATAGAAAAAGAGGTAGACGAGAGGGAAATTTGTTGAGGGAATTGTCTCATACAATCATAAAGGCTAAAAAGTCCTATCACAAGTCATTTGCAACTTGGAGAGCTTGAAATTCCAATTGCATTGCTCAGTTCAAGTCTAAAAACCTCAGAACAAAGAAAACAACTGCTCTAACTCTAAGTGAGGGTGAAGACCTGAGAGCCTGGGGCTGCTAACTTAAGTGCTGGCACATCAAGAGCAGAAAGCCTGAAGTTAGGATGTCCAAGGGCCAGAAAAGGAGAGTGTACCAGCTTGAGGGAGAAAAGGAGGGAGAGAAACAAAGAGAGGGAGAGGGACAGAGGGAGAGAGAGAGAGAGAGAGAGAGAGAGAGAGAGAGAGAGAGAGAGAGAGAGAGAGAGAGAGAGAGAGCCATTTGCTCTATAGATTTTTCTTTCTTTAAGTTGACTTATTTATATTCTGGCCAGCTCAGCCTGCTGCCCTGGAGTGGGGCTGACGCAGCATGTGGTGCCAGGGATCAACCGTGGTCCCTGTGATTGTCTAAGCTTGTGTAAGCAGGCACTTTAGACTACTGAGCTATCTCGCCAGCCCTATATTTTTTTCTCTCCAGATCCTTAGAAGCTGTATGGTGCCCATTCATGTTGAGGGCAGATTTTCCCCACTTGGTCCACTAACACACACTCCATCCCTTCTTGAAAGACCCTCATAGACATATGCAAAACAATTACTTCACCAATTCCTTAAGTGAAGTTGTTACAGTACAATTAACTCGCATAGGTGTTAAACTAAATTAACAGAGTACTGATCTACATCTAACCAGTGAGATAGATCACGTTCTAGCTGTGACAAACACAGAGGATTTAGTATTGCAGAGCAGCTACATAGGTCATGGATTCATAATGGCAAACAAGGGACACTGAGGCAGCTCACACATACAGCAGCAAGAAGTTGGCATTGCTCCTAGAGGCAAAAGGCCAAGGGAGGGTATGGCACCTTCTGTTTTTCAGAATCTTGGTTTTGCAGAAGCTAACCAGCAGAAGCCAGACCTGGAAGTATGCAGAGTTATTCCCCCAAGGGCCAACCCACCAAAGGGCAGCAGGGAGAGACATCCAAGCTTCTTCTCTATCTCATCTGCTAACCTTCAGCTAGTGCCACCCACTGGTTGAACCAACTCCCAGCAAGTGGGAGAAACCTGGAAATAGCTTTCCCTACAATCTGGAACAAATCAGACAGGAACAAGGAAAGAATCTGAGAAGACAGTTTCCTTCACTGATCACCCATCAGTTCTCACTCATAAGAAATGAAATCATCCTTTTCAAAAATCAAGAAGATAGTCAGATGTAAGGCTCATATTTACATTAGCAGCAGCTGTGGCTGAGGAGTCAAAAATACTATTACTAATATGCACTGGTGATTTAATGACAATGCAACTAAAACAATACATAATTAAAGATGTGAATACAAACCAGTAATATACACCATTTTACTTCTTCAAATAAAAACTGAAAACATTTATCATGAAGTCTCACGATGAGCTTAAATTATGTTCCTGCATTCTGTTTTCTGTTATGTTTCCCTCCAATCTGTTGCTGCCTTTGTGTTCTTCTATGCTGCATTAGGATAACATGGGGCTGTGCTTAGTGAGTTTTGCTTTCTGGGGAAGCACTTTTGTGAAAGACAACTTTATTTACACACGACAATTTCTTCAGTGACCCTAAAAACATGGGAGCAGTTGTTGCCCATGTTAGATGTTTCTGCAAACATGCTTTTTATAAAACCATCCTGAGTACCCTTGACCTGGATGGCCAATGATTTTTTAAGACTAAATTGTTTGCTCTCATAAACAAAAGAGAATTTATTCCCCAAACATGTGCCCTCTGTTGACTACTTGTCCACCACCAATTGCTGACATTTTTCTTTTGGATCCACATCTCTCTCCCAGGCCCGTGGAATGGTATCCTTCTGAGGGAAGGAGTCAAGGGGAACACTTTTAGCAGCTTGTTTTCTCCAGAGCCAAGAGTGCTTATTATAACAAACACTTATTAGTGGCTAAAAATAGAAATATTACTGACCAGAACACCTTAAACTTTTTTTTTAATTATAAAGCAACACTGCAAGACCAACTTCTTTGTTATCGTTTAGTTAAATCCTTCTGTAAGCACCACTGAAACTACATCAGACAGAAATCTTTAATGCGAATTTCCCGGGACCCCATGTCTACTCAGCATTTCCCTTTATTCAGATTGTACTGGGTCACCTGCTGCTTCAGCAGTGAGTCCCTCATGCCTTTGATCACTACACTGATGGGGCTTTTATAACACTTGATATTTATAATCAGAGAGCAGCATGCAGGTTATTGTTACATATTCAGAATGTGCTCTTCCTTTCAATGAGAATGAGAATGATTCCCTAGATAACAATAAAAGTGACAGAAGTATTCAGTGGAAAGAGTAAGGTTATAGTAGGACCACCGTGAATTTAAGTGCCTGGGACAGGATCCTGCTTTGCCCAGGATGACGGACACATAGACTGGTATCTACTGAAGAGGAAAATGAAATGAGATCACATGAAATGCAGGCAAACTTTTATCTACTACAGAGAAAGAACCTCCTGGGAAAATATGGGCCTGCTAGGAAATAGTGCTGGGTATCAAAGGTGATTTATGTTTCCTGTAGTCAGTTCTGAACTAATTCCCAGAATGGCATGAGGGGATGCCAATTTGAACAGAAGACAAACTGTGCTCTCTGTCCATTTCAAATCACATCACCTACAAGAGTAATACAAATGGCTCAGATTTTTTTTATAGTCACTTACTTCTAAGGAGGTCCAAGGGCTTCCTACCCATGATCTCATTTACTAGCACACTGTGCACTCTGTTCTCCCACGTGCAAGAGAAGTGCAACTTCCCTGCCTAGAAAAGGAAGAGGAACTTCCTCTCCTAGCCTCTCTATTTAACCCTCTGCACGAGCAAAGAAGTAAATACCTCTCGGCACTTGGGTATACTTGATGCTGAAGTCAGTTTCATCTCTAGTTGTATACTGAGGTGACCCTACACCCAACATCAAGCCTATTTCTTCTCTCCATTCCCAACCCCAGTGCTTCCTCTCTTTCAATTCAACCTTGTGATATGATTTCAGAACAATTGAAAAGGAAGGGTAGAGGTATGCATAAAGTAGATACCCTACCCTGATCATATACATGGGTACCAGCCAGGGACCCTCCTCTCTGCCCTCAGCTCCTAACTGAGAGAGGCTTCATTTGCCTATAAAGAGTGATGCTCCCGGGAATCGCTCACATATTACATATAAATACACAAATCGCTTACGTATACACAAATTTCCAGAAAAAAATGTTAGTTCTTAAAAATATCCTTTATGTAAAGATGTGGAACATTCGTTATTAAAGATGGATGTGGTTATTAACAACTCGATCTCAGACATACTATCTTCCTCCATGTTTCCTTTCAGCAGTCCTTGGAATAAGGACACTCAGACCCAGAGAGCCGAGGCCCACTTACTGAGAACCCTGAAGTATTAAGGATGAGGTTATATTTTTACAAAGGTATAACAGAGGGTGAAAAGCAGGCACAACGCAGCAGGAGCCCTGGAATGCTTTTTCTGTCCTAGCCATGGCCAGCTTGCAGTGGAATGGAGCTGGCAAAGGTGAGAGGCAGTATTTAGAGCCCTGTTTTATTTTTCAGGATTTCAAAATTAAATCCTAATTTTTAAGAGGGACTGACCATCAGTTTTGGAAGGAAAGCATACATAAATGACCACTGTTGGTGTTTTCCCCAGCCATTACAAATTCATTTTGACACTACCTGCCAAAGTGCTGTATAAAACAACAGAAATTAATTAGCTATTTCTGAAGTAGTTTTCCCCATTTAAGCAGTTTCAAATACATATATATATATATATATATATATATATATATATATATATTTCCATACCTAAGGATCCACAAAGAGAAACAGACAGTTTGCATTATAAGTTTCACGGGAATGTATTTCAGTACCAGATATATTTATTTTTTGGAGGATAAAAATCAAATCCAGTTGTTTTCATGTGCCTTTATTGCAGAACAAGCTGTTGTTTTTTAAACTGTTGTGAAGAACCTGTTGTATGCTCCTAATAGAAATGACTCTGTCCCTCTGATAAATATTTGGGAACATCCCCCAAACCCTGCTGGAAAGTCCACAATCAAGTAATCAAGGGCCACACACTGCCTTCTCCTTTCGGATGCCAGTCTGTGGAATCTACCCTGACACTTCCTAAACAGACTGCGTGAAAGAGATGTCTTGTCTGCTTTGGCTGGTTATCATTCTTGTTTCAGAATGATTTCAGAAAAGACCATAAGCTTGTGACAGAGTGAATTTGTGATCTTATCCAATCATCCGGGCTGTTTGCAAAACTTCAGTAGGTGGCAGCGTTTTGTTGATAAATGTTTTGTTAGCCAAGTGATCACATTTAGTGCAACTGTTGCAATATTAATAAACTGAACTTACGATCATGTTTGCCAGGACTGAAAATATTGCCATTCTATCCAGCGGGTGCTCTTATCTGAACTGACAGCAGCATTCATTGTACTGGTGTTGGGGTGGGGGGTATCTCTGTGTGACTCTGTGTGTGTGTGCTGTTGTGTGACAAGGGGCGGAGGCAGAGGAGTTAGAAAGAACGCTGCAGAGAAAGAGAGAGAGAGAGAGAAAGAAAGAAAGAAGGAAGGAAGGAAGGAAGGAAGGAAGGAAGGAAGGAAGGAAGGAAGGAACTGTAAAAGAGCTAAAATAGGATAGCATGCCCACTACTGGCTGATTACAACAAAACCTTGGTCTAGCCTGAATATATTCTTTCCTTGGGTATGCCATGTGGCTCACATGACCCTTATGAAGATGTCCGCAGTGTAGTGGACACTGGCTGAGGGTCATTGGCTAGCGATGCAGCTCAGAAACTTTGCAACAAAATGCAGAGACCCAAAGGTCTGAACCTTTCTAACATGCATTTGAAAAAGCTAGTGAAAATACTATACTGACAGAGTTGGGACCCCTACATCCCAAATTACAGTGACTTTGGTCAGACTCATGATGACCAACAGGAGGATGGTCCCAGAGAAGCCTGAAGAAAGAAAGCCCTGGCAAGCGCTTCATCAAGAACTTCAGTCTTCATCCAGGTCTCTTCAAATCTGACCCAAACCTGTCTCTGTCATCTTATTTTTCTTAATTCCCTTATGAAATCATTCTTTTGAAAGTTGGAAAGCTCTGGCTGAGAAACAAAGTTGGAGAACACTTCAAAGTGCCTACTCTCCCACCGCAACCTGTGCCAAGTCAACTAGGCCAGCATTTCATCAGGGCCTTTAGGAATTATAAAGACTGAGTGCAGCACGCGGTGCTGTTTTTCCCCCACCCCCTTGAGGCATTTCTTCTTCCATTATGAGATGACTCATATAAGAAAGACAAATTTCAAAGGTTGATGCACATCAGTCCTCAGTAATAAAATTTTCTCTGATCATTCCGGATGATCTCCTTTAATGAAGGGCTATTGTGATTATTGCTATGTCAGCTGCACGGCCTTCACTACCTTAACTTAGTAAGTGAACTTGTCCTCTCTGCAGTGGGCTGCAATTTCTGGACCTCCAAAATGAGGAGCATGGCTGACACGGACCTCTAGGTACATAGTTAAAACTTCACCAGTGCATCATTTATGTTTGTATTTATACCCATTATGCCTCTCTTTTTTTTTTTATTATGGTCTGCTCAGGCTGCCCTGGGGGTGGGGCTGGTGCAGCATGTGGGGCCAGGGATCGAACTGCAGTCCCTGCAGTTGCCTGGGCTTTCCAAAGCAGGCACTTTAGGCCACTGAGCCACCTCACCATCCCCATGCCTCTCATTTTTGCCTTGTATTGAAATAATAAAATAGTGCAGGAGCAACAACTGCCTCCCCCTGAAAACTGCAAGCTTCTTGCATGCGAAGGCCCATTCTAGTTATCTGTGTTTCTCTAACATGAAGATAATGGTTTAATAAGAATGGTTTGAGTTCATTAGTAATAAATTGGCATGCCTGTCAGTCTCATTGCTACCTGGGAAGAATGCTTTCAATTTTTTTTCTGTAAATTCATTTCTCTAAGATACCATGATGAAATTTCTCACCAAGAAAAGGCCACATACTCTACACTATTCTAGCCAAGGTATACCTCTGAGCCACTACTATAATGATGAAAATTATAGTTCCTTTGCTTTCACATTAGTATACAGCATTTTTCTCAATAAGCAATTTTTATTTGTATTTATAGTAACACATATTAAAGCTAAAGTTACTATTTACATGAAAAATTTTCTCTCTCTCTCTCTCTCTCTGTGTGTGTGTGTGTGTGTGTGTGTGTGTGTGTGTGTGTGTGACAAGATTTTTCTATGTAGCTCAGGCTGAACTTGAACTCATCATCTAACTCAAGTCAGCCTCAAAATCAACATGATCCTTCTGCTTTAGCATTTCCAGTACTGAATTTACAGCCATGTGCTATCATATCTGGCCAACTATCCTTTCTTCCCTTGATATGCTATCAAGAATTTTAGAGCCCATGTGGCCCATGTCTATAATTCCAGCCACTTGAGAGATCAAGGCAAGAAAATCACCAATTCAAGGCTAGCCTGGGCAACTTAATGAGATTTTATCTCAAAATTAAAACAATACTAACAATAATGTAAAAATGTTCAGGTTATAGTTCAGTGTTCTCTGAGTTCAATCCTCACTACTACAGAAGGATTTTTTTTTTGAGGATCTTGTGAACAGTAGCCCAGAAGAACCCATTGTATATCCCAAGAAATTATTTGGATTAGTACTGCAGTTCCTTTTCTTTATCTAATTCCTTTCTCTTCATATGAAATGCTTTACTAACACTGGTTTATTGGTTAATATGTCATAGCAGACAGAGTTATAGAAAACTAAAAGCACACAATATTCCATCTATAGTGGACATCATCATTACATTCAAGTATTTTCCACAAGGAGCAGAGTGACATCTTCGCTAAAAATTTTACACAGAGCTGGAAAAGATGACATGGTTTGGAGAAAGGATTTTGGGCATGAATATTTGAGCAACATGCATATATAGGTCAGCTTTTATTTCTGGCCATTCTGTCAGACATATAATATAAAGCAGGAAAAACAAGAGGAGAAAACATGCCCTTCAGTTCAGTGACACAATACGTTGTGCTCCTTAATATAATATTGTAGATCACATGATCATTTTTCCTCCATTCAATCATTTCAATGCCAAATGAACCAAGCTCCACCACTCCTCCTACTATGCAGGCACACAATAAGCATGAACTCTGTTTAACAAAGATAAGACATTTCAGGGGTGAAAAACAATATAAGCATCCCTCCCCAGATTTACATACAAGGCCAGGATCACTTGAGATCGATTCATCACTTGAGTTTTCAATGTCTACACAAGCCACGGAAACCATGTTTCAAACCTCAAAGCCACACCTCTCTGGAAACTCTGCATCCCCACTCGCCTGCTCAAAGCTCACTTCAGAGTAGTCGTTAGTGTAGTCAAGTCCCATCAAATAATTGGCCATCATGTTCAAGGCACAACTCATTGCTCCCTTCTCCCCTGATGCAGCCTACACAGCTCCCAATTAGTTGAAGCAATTAAACTGCTATGGACTGAAGAAAAATGCACCACAGATAAGAGAAGATGATGATGTTGAGGAATGACATAGTTATGAGAGACCAAGGAAGTCTATTTTCCATGACTTTCTCCAATAATCATTTCTACCTCATAGAGTCAGCTCTTGGGTAGTAGCCACATTATTATTTGAGGATTAAATTTATTACATAGTGGACAGCACAGTTTTCTTCTACTTTTGCACTTAATGATAATAAGATTAATGGAAGTCCTGGAATTCACATTGCTAACCTGATATCGATGCACACTGGACATGTTATAAGTGCGAACCTTAATTTAGGAGGCAGCTTTAGAAGATGACACAGTTTAGAAAGGAGAAGATAAGAATTTGGAATTTTCCCTATCGTTCTGATAAGCAATGAAATCTTGAAATCTGACATCTCAGCCAGTTCCTGCAAGATGTCATTATGTAAATCTCTCGTTATTAGAGTATTGGCAATCAAGTGGAATAAATTTTATATCGGTATGGCCTATTTGTCTGGCATGAAGTGGCAGTGCAAACTCATTACAGGAACCACTTTCCCTTCCCAATTCAGAGAAGTCATGCAGTTGTCTTGAGTCCAAAAGCCAGCCGAGAGATGTGCCAGAAAGAGCAGTGGGCAGGAGACTCAAATCCAGGTACGAGTTCTATTTCTAGTTTAAAGTCATGGATTTATGTAAAATACTTCTCTTCCCTGGGTGTATGCTGTCTTCCTGGCAAAACGAAGCTAGAAATTTTCCCTGACCCTTTCCTCTTAAAAAGGAAAGGTACAGATATGAAGAAATTCAAGAACTAAACTTTGAAGCACACCAAAATAAGAAATGGTTAGAGAGATGTAGAGGAAATTAAACAAAGAAAATGAGGCATTAGAAAAGCCAAGAGTCTTCTATCATAGAAGGTAAGTGGCGAAATGGTTTAAAGGAGAAAACGGCAGTGCTGACGAATCCACTGAGATAAAACCTGCAATTTGTTGGTTAGGTTTAGTGATGTGAAGCTCTTCTTAGCCCTAGTGGAGCAGAACACAGTGGTATGAGTGAAATCCTAATTAAGGAGATTTTAAGAAAGAATGAATAAAGAAAGAAATGGAGGTAATACGTACAGAGAACTCTTTCAAGGAACTTTGCTATAAACTAGAGCATGTAACAGCAGACAGAAAGCAAAGTGAGGGTTTTTTTTTTAAATTTATTTTTGTATTTGGTTTTTCAGTAGTCAAAATAACAACATGCTTCTGTATTAATGACAGTGGTGCCAGAGCAAGCAAACAAAACTGAAAGGAGGTGAGAGTTGGGAGAAGCACTGGAGAAGTGCCTGCATGTTTGGGAGGAGCGTTGGGACCTAATGGAGGAAATAAGGGATGGACCTTAGCTCATACGCCTACTACTTCTATGGGATAAGGAGGGAGCCAGGGTAGTGGCTACTACAGCTCCAGGCAGGTAGGGAGGTATGAGGCTGAGGGCTTCTGGGAGGACCCAGTGAATGGCTACATTTTCTACAGGCATAGGAAGCAAAGTGACTGATAAGGGTGAAAATGAAAGAAGTATTTGAGGTTTGAGTAGGAAATCATTGCTTAGCAGAGTAGGAAACTCACAGGCTCATATAGAAGGAATCTGGGGCATTATTTCAGGTCCAGCTGAGAGCAGGGATCATGAATTTGAAATGAAAACAGCATGAAAGAAATGAATGTCAAAACACAATATGTGGTAGTTTCATTCCGTCCCAAATATCTTCCCATGCAGAAGGCCCTGGAAACGTGGAAGGCAGGTGAAGAGAAAAGAGGGTGAAGAGAAGGTAGGAGACCATGGGAAGGGTCACTCACCACAAGATGACCCCAGAGCTAGTGCTACCCACACGTGTGCATAGTCTCTGTCCTGCAACCGTTCGTCAGGAAGAGTCTCCGTTTTGCCTCCCTATTCTTTCTTATTCAGGAGGAGTCCTTTGTGTGCAGCACCCAAGTGACTTGCTCCTGCCAGCACTCTTACCCGTGGGTCACCTCTACACTTCACATCTTGTTCCGAAAAGATTCCAAAGGTTCTGCAGGTTTTCAGAGTCAACCGCAATCTTTCTGCCTTCCCATACCAGTACCCTACCATGCTAATAGAATCGTAAACTATTTGTATTAGGAACTCCGGTTTTCATCACTACTGGAGCGATCTGCCCTGAACTCCAACTGCCTATTAACCTGTACATATCTAGCAGCATTACAGCCTTAACATGTCCAAAAGTAAACGTGTGATGTCTCATAGTCTGCTCCATGTCAACAACTACTTTATCCTTCTGAGCAGTCAGTCAGGGTCTTGTATTTGTCCTTGATTCCTCCTTCCCTCACCTCCACAATCAGTCGACAAATCTCACTGTTTTCACCTTCAAACTGTATCATGAATAAAACTGCTTCTCCTTGCCTCTACCACAGCCACCCTCATGCACACTAACACCCATCTCAGCTGAATGAGTTCCATCACCTTTGGCAGATCCCATGCTTCTGTCTTTGCTCTCCAGGGTCAATACAGCAACTTGAGTGATTCTAATACAAGGTAACTCAGATGTGGTCATTTCTGTCCTTAGTCTTACGAGTTCTCATTTTTCTCCGATTAGCAGTCAAAATCTTCTCTATGATCTATAAACAAATATATAACCTCTACGACATCAAGGACTAACCACTCTCCTCTTCTGCAGGTCATTCTCCCGGCTCACTGAACTCTGACCCCTTGTCATGCCGGCCTCCTTGGCCCTTGGACACAGATAGTACAGTGTTACCTCCAAGCTTGGTACCTATTTTTCCCTTTGTCTGGAATTATGAGTTCTTCATGTTTTGCTTAACTGTCACCTTCTCAGGGAGAAACACATGACTCTCTACTTCTTTCTGTTTTTCTGATAGCAGGGATCAAACTCAGGACCTTGTGCATGCCACGCAGGCACTTATGCCACTGAGCTACATCCTCAGCCTGAACTTCTACTTCTAATGTATAGTTTTAGTCTCTCAATTCTCTTTGCTGTATTGGCAATTCTTGTTTCTCTTTCTCTATACATTAGAAAACTCCTAAGATATTGTATATTAGAGATGGTCATACTATGGATACATAGAGCTTACAATGATTCAAACAGCTCTCTATCCCATGCATACGATAGCTTTGGCACCACTGCTATATACAGTGTTATCTATGCCCACACTATTTACCATATTTATGATCCATAAAATGCAATTTCTATTCAGATTTCATACCTTTGTTTTGTTGATGGCCATACTCCCAGCCACTAGAAAATTTCCTGATCCATACTAACCACTTAGTATTACTGAGTCACAAAATCCACCCATTTCTCAATAATATTCAAGTATTATAGTTTATGATGATCAGCTCTAATATAAGTTGGGGTAATTAAACTGTAAAAGGACTTTTTATGTAACCATTTTATGTATAGTGACTGTGGTTTTATTTCATTTGTATAGTGGAAAGACCTTAAGTTTAAAGCCAGGTGAGACTGATATAAAATTCTTGTCATGTCACTTGTCATCTAGGTAGTCATCAGAAAAAAAAAAAATTGGAGCCCACTATGAAATTGATATAATGAGGAGCCTGCTATTCGAGGTTTTGATGAAAAGGATATGCAGTGATTTATATAGAACACGGAACACAGTGTCAGGTACAGACTAGCTCCTCAATGCAAGCTGTTTTGAGTGTTTGAATTGCATGAATTAATCAGGTGGGCTAAGGCTCATGGAAGGCTGAGTACTTAACCCCTCTCTCCCCATGACAGCACTTTGATCCAGAGGAACAATTCTTACAAGGGAAATTTCTAGTATCCGCAGTCATGAACACAATTTTCAGTCAAGATGGAAGGAAAGGCATAGGAGCTGGAAGGAGTGGGAAAATCACCTCCTGGGATTCTTTGCACACAGTGGCAATGCATTCCTATCAGTCCCCTCCAGATCCACAGACCTAGGTGCCTTCATAGAGGGAGTGGTGGACTCAAAAGCCCATCTTGGGGGGCTGGAATTTGGCTCAGTGGCAGAATGCTTGCCTAGCAAGCTGAAAGCCCTGGGGTTCAGTCCTCAGCACCAAAAACAAAAGCCCATCCGTGATGTCTGTAACAAAGAAACAGACTATCTTTGAAGATTAAAATCCTATGCTGAAAGAGAGAAAGCCAAGCATCCAGGTGAGGAGTGGGCCAAAGGGAGATGAAACGAAAACTAGAAATCATGTAATAATTGCCATATTAGCACCCAAATGGCTAACACGTGTGCCCTGTGGCACATTAGATGAGAAAGCTCAAAGGCTATGACTATAAGAAACATAACGCTTGATCCTAGCAGTTGAGGTTCCCTGGCTGCGACCACAGTTGGCATGAAGAGCCTTAAATTCCCCAGCTCACACACGTGGCGAGACACTTGGTCCCATCATTTCCCTTTCCTTTAATAAGCCAATAAATATTGATTCTGACCTGGTTGCCACTTGTTCTCCTAACATCTCCTTTCATTCCAAGGCTTTCTGAAACTATCAAAAGCTGGTTTCCAGATTCCTAGTCTGGCTAGAAGGCCTCGGTTTTTCAATCAGATCTCCCAGAGGTCTGACCACTATGAATGAGCAAAAGCATTTTGTAGTCTCCCTTTTGCTAGCAGACAGAAACAGCCAGGTTAGTTACCTACTGAGGCAATGTTGAAATTAAACATCTGTACCTGCATCCACCCTGGGAAGATCACAGGGAGGTGGAGCACAGCAACAGCCTGACATCCAAACGGGGGCTCGGCAGGAACTGAAATGTACAGCTTTCAGACCCAATTTATGATTGAGATGTTAACAAATGATCTCTTTTTCTCTTAGGCAGTACACTTCTTAAGAATGGTATTTTGAGCAACATACATGATGCCTACATTTACTATCTGCTTAGCACTGTTAGGATAGGTCATCTGTACAAGCCACGAAAGTTATGGGATTTAGATTCACAGCTATGAGAGATTCCAATAACCAGAGTGACACAGAACCAATATCCAGCATACGCTGTGGGATTTCCCAGGGTCTCTGAGGATGTCCTTAGAAAACTTAAAATATACACATACGTTTGCTATCCATTAGACATTTCCCATCCTCACGGATCCCTCCGTGTCCCTAGATGAGGGCAGAGGGCCCCGCTTCTTCTAGCACTTCTACTTTCTCTTTGGAAACATATATCACATATTTAAAGTAGGTATTCTCCAGTTTGTTCTTGGTATCTGTTAGGAGCTTAGTCACACAATTCTATTATTGAATAATTTAAATGGGTCCATGATTGAGTTTAAGAATGTCTACCCTGTAGAGTAAAAGAGGTGGAACTTGCTTTTCTTGTACTATTTTCTCACTCTTTAAAGTGCAGGGTAGCTCCTTGCCCTCAAGAGGGCTCCCTCTCAGACGGTCAGAAAGGCACTTAGCCTCTCTCATTTTTACTACAATCTGCTCACCCTCTCACTTACCGTATGAGTGTTTTTATCTGTTTTACCTCCAACCTGAAACACTCAGACTTACATGTACACACAGCAAAGTAGAGCCCCATGCAGATTTGATTAAAAATGCTATGTGCTGCTTTGCCAGGAACTTGAGCCAAAGGTTCCAGAGTCCCACCTTGCAATTCACTCACACACTTCCTTCCATGTTTCTCTGGTCAGGATTGAGAGCTTTTTCATAGATATTTTAACGGATCTTCTTAATGTCTTGTGAATGTGATTCACTCCAGAGAGAAGCTTCTCGCTTTTCTATCTTTCTCTCCTACCTCCAACACAAAGAGGATAGAAGGAGAAAGAATGGGGACGCAGAAAACAATGGGGAATGAAGTCAAAATGGAGAGGAAGTAGGGGGACCCTGCCCTGTTCCTGTCTTCTCACCCCGCTCACTCTTTCCCTTGACCAACCAGAGACTAAGTCATCCTCACACTCGTTAGAGATAAACCACAGCCATCCTCCTAGCTGCATGTTCCTTAACACCCCAGGAGTGAACATAAAATTTTCATGTATTGTAAGAGCATCTCTATAGTGTGAAGCCCTGCATGTGGACCCAAAAACACTGCTGAAATCAGGTCCCACCCAATAAATAAGGTGAATGCATCTGTCTTACTATTTGTGGATAAAACGGAACAGAGACATAGGCCTCTGATACATGTTAGTAGTACATTTCTGTCATCTTGCTCTGTCTGTGCTTATTTCTTTAAATCAGCAAAGATGGACACTATCAAAAATATATGGAATGTCTGGGAAGACATAATCAACAAATCCAGGAATATTTGGAATGTACAAACCTGCTGATCACTCACAAAGATGTTGATGTCCTTATGTCTATTCATTTATCTGCTTGAATCAAAAGGTTAGCGGGAGAGGAGGGAGGGAGGAGGGGGGCCTTGGCATGATTAACAATAGGTGTAAGGCAGGATGAGCTAGATTAAACTGCTCCATATGCAAATTACACAAGTGTGATTGCATCAAACCATGCACAGTTTAATGAGGATAGTGAGATGCCTTTATCTCTGCTTGGATATGTTCCTAAAAGGGAGACTGTTCCTAGATAAAGCAGAGTTTAATAAGAAGATTTTTCATTACAGAGTCAATGAACATTTGCATATCTCTCCCTCAGCTCAGGCCCCCTCTCCGTTCTGCCCTTTCGGTCTCTTTTAATCTCTGTCCCCTGTTTTTCCCTCCTTCTGTCACATTCCTCTCCTCACATCCACCAGCCTGCCTGTGATCCACTCGGCTACTGGCTTCTTTTTTTTTTTTGTAAATTGAAGTCAATAAACATTTGCATGTTGTTGGCATATATTTTAAGAGTGTGTATACTCAGTGCAAATTAAAAAGAGTCGAGATTAAAATCTTTAAAATTTGATTTGAGCAGTTATTTATCTCAGTGCATTTTCCATTTGTTTAACATTGCCATGTTTAAAAAATTCTTTAAATGGTTATTTAAATGTGTCCTGGATATGTGCTTATATATACATATAGATGTGTGTATGAGTGTGTTTTTCTTTTTATTTTCATCTTGCTGAATTATCGTATAGGTTTAGAGCTTATGTTAAAAGATTAAAAACATAGACTTTATATAAACATTTAATCCTGGACACTGTACCTCACCTCTCTGCCCATTTTCCTCGTTGATCCAATGGGCACAATAGTATCTACTCATAGAATTGTTCAAGAATAAAATGATATAATCTATGTAAAGCAATCAGCACAGAGCTTGGCATATTGGACATGTTCAGAACTGGTCATATCCTTAAAAATACAGTTTCTACAGAAGTAGAAAAGCTACCAATCTATCTATCTGTCTATCTGTCTATCTATACACATAAACATGAACATGCATTTATGTATGTTTGCACACATATTAATACATGTGAGTATGCTTTCAGTCCGTGTTCATTAGGCTTCATTGCCTTTAGTCCTGTGGCAATGAAGGTAGAAGACTCATGGTAGAAGATATATTGGAGGAAAGCCAGGCAATGGACTGGGTCAGAGAAAGGGCCAGAGAAAAAGGAGCCTATGATGTAGTTCACTTCCCAAAGTCACAGCTCCATGGCCACCTCTTTCAACTAAGCCTCACTCCTTTAATTTCTAGCATGTACCAATAATGTCGTCCAGTTACGATCTTATCCATGGCTTAATCTATTGAGGAGGTCGGAGACCTCGTGATCCAATCACATTCTCCAAGTCCTACCCCTGAGCCCATGAGAGCTAGGGAAAGTGATTTAAATCTGAACTGTAACATCTTTGAAACATAGTCTTAAAACAAAAATAACCACTCTTGAATAGGCTTATGCTGTGTAAATCAGTATTTTACAGGTTATCAAGCTTTGCATAGAAGTTGCATCTGTGTATTTTTCACAAGACTACAAGCTCCCTGGGGGCCAAAAGCATGTCTGATTTCTTTCCATTTCCTATTCCTATCACTGAGCCTCAGTATTCTCCACACCTTTGACAAATCAAAAATCTTGAATCACAGTTACTAACTTAGAAGTTTGTAGTGGTATGACATTTGCGTTGGGTGACTTAGGTACGGCTGACAAATAATGAAGTGCCTATTTTAAATATAAAATTGAATGCAACTGATTTCATGCACACAACCACAAAACTAACACTGCAATCAAGACAGTAAAATACATTCATTACCCCCAAACTGCTTTACGTTGCTTGGAAATTCCTTCCTATTCTCTTCTTCTTGAGTCCAAGGAAAACACTGACTTGCTTTCCACTGCCATAGGTTTGTACATTCTATTTCTAGAATTTCATATAAATAAAATGAAAAAAAAAACTAATTACTTTGTTTTGGGGTGGATTTTCTTTCACTCTACATTATTTTGACATTCAACTCTGTTATTGTATTAAAATTCATTGTTTTTATTCCTGAAGAGCATTCTATTACAGGAATATACCTCAGCGTGCTTACCTTTTCACCAGTTCATGACCCTGTTTACAAACAAAGCTACTGTGAATATTCTCATACAAGTGCTTCTATTAATATATAATCATTCTTTTGTTAAATACTTGGAATGATCAAGATTTCATGAAATGAAACTAAAAATGCACCTCATATATTCACAAACAGTTCTTGAGAGTTTCAAATCTTTCACATTCACATCAAGTT
Organism: Myocastor coypus; assembly: GCA_004027025.1. Lineage (NCBI taxonomy): Eukaryota > Metazoa > Chordata > Mammalia > Rodentia > Myocastoridae > Myocastor > Myocastor coypus. Next base: position 68,307 of record PVJA010002299.1, read on the forward strand.
GTTATTTTTGAGTCTTTTTCCATTTAGTCATATACATGAGATAGTTCTTGTTAATTAGCCAGGGTTGTCCAGAGAGTCAGAACCAATAAGACATACATAGCTACATAGAAGGCATAACAGGAGGGAGTAACTCAGTATGGGCCCTGGAAAGTTCTGTGACAGGCCACCTGGGAGTTGGTGCCCCAGGATGCCAACACCATGGCTCAGTCCAAGTCCAAAGGGCTCCAAACCAGGAAAGCCAGCACTATAACTTTCAGTTCAAAGCTGAAGGTTGCAGAACTGAAAGAGCTGATGTACTACCTGCAGTACAAAAGCCAGAGATCCTGGAGTTTTGATGACCTTGCATGGGAGAGAAAACCAGCCCGAGATCCTGGAGAAAGAAGAGAAACTGATCTTTCTTTAGCTTTTGTTTCTGAGTCACAGCCCATTGGATGATGCACTCAGATGGATGTAACATTTTAATACTTCTCGAGGTATTTTTAGGGTAGCCACGTTGAAAACTAAAATCTGACAACTAAAATGGAGTATCACATCTTCTTTCTCTTATCTCTTAAGATGAGGCTACCAATTTGAGATTTTCTTTTCCAACAGAATTTAGTGCAATAAACTTTTACAGATGCAATCTTGCACAGTAACACAACACAAATATTAATGTTATGCTTTTTACCAGATCAAAATGCTTCACTTATAATTACTTCTTCGACCCATGGATTATTTGTGTGTTATTTAGTTTCTAAAACTTTGACGACTTTTAGAGATATGTTACTTGTTTCTAATTCCATTCAATTATATTCAGAAACCCTACTTTTTACTACTTGCAACTTAGCAAGTATGTCAAGACACACTATGATCTCTCACTTTAGCTAAACCTTGTATATCTTTAGTGTTTTTTCATCTAGTTTTGTATTATGTTTGACTACAAGGCGGAATTTGCCTATTTTCCTTGAAGTCTATCAGTTTTTGCTTCATACATTCTAAAGCTCTGTCGCTGGGTATGTGCATTTAGCTCTTCAAGTCCTCTTGATAACCTAATCCCTTAATTATTATGAAATTATCTACTTTGGGCATAGTAACAGTCTTTATTTTGCAATATATTTTATCTGAAAATAATACTCTCTCCAGGGATACATCAATATTTGGGTTGTGGTGCTGTGCAAGGTTGCATTTGTAGAAAGTTTATTGTACTAAATACTGTTGGCAAAGAATTCTTTTGATTGCTATGTTTCTTAAATGGCTTATAATATTGACATTATTTTTATCTTTTTATTTGAATCTCTTTGGGTCTATATATTTAAAATGTTTCTTGTAAAGCAGCATCTAGCTCTGCCTTGCTTTTCCAACCTACCTACCAGTGTGGGCTTAGACCATGAACACTAGATATGATTTTCAACATCTTTTACAACTCGTTATTTCTTATTTCTGCTTTTATCTGTTTTTTGTTTTCATTTTTAAAAACTGCTTTAGCTTTTTCAGTTTCTCTCTTTTGGCTATTAACTATATTTTTATTTTAGTGATAATTATAGTAGACATCCAAATTTATCATCACTTAGCTAATATGGTAGCATGCCTATTCTTTTACAAAACCCTCTGAAGTTTTCCATTTCTCCCATCATGCCCTTATACTAAATATTTTTAACTTTTCCTTCTATGCATATTGCTGTTATTTGTGTTAATTCAATTGCATTTTAAGGAGGTTAAGTACTATGTAAATACATATGTATCCATGTAGTTACTATTTGATGCTGTGCATACCTTTGTATGAAAGCATATTTATCCATCTGACATTCTTCTGATTATCTTGAACATTTTATGTCGCTCTGCTGCTAATGAAAATCTTTCATTTTTCATGTAGGTAAATAAATTTCTATTTTTATTTAAAGATAATGTTGTCTCATGTATACATTATTAGGCTGAGTTTCCCTTCAACATTTAATACTGTGTTCTACAATGTTTGCATGAGATATTCAGCCTCATAGAGCAGAACTGGAATCCAGAACAAGCATGTGGTCTGAGAAAGAACATCAGTCCAGAAAGCCCCAGCTTGGCCTATAACATAAGACTGTAGGAATATCTGGGCCAACTCAAAGCAAGAGTCACCAAATCTCCTGGCTCTGAGACTCATTGAAGGGCTACTCACTGATGAGAACAAGAATCCAGTCTTTGTCCTGACTGGCTCAGTCCTGGGCCAGAGAATGGGAACCATTCATCACTGAGCAGCATTTGGGAAACTGGAGAAGACACAGGAAACATCTACACAGGAATAACAACTTAAGCCATTAAATATACTTATAAATTAAATAGAATCTGTTTTCATCTTTCTGTAGTATATATGAAGCTTTTCCTATATAAACAAATGTAAATTTGCTTTAGACATTTTTTAATATACTTGGTTGTTCCAGGGTCTCACTATGCAGCTTGGACACATAGTGAGCCTCCTATTTTGTATCACCACGCTGGGATTACAGGCATAGGCTACTGCACTCAGTCTCAGTACCTAGCTGAGCATGCCCATGTGTGTGCCCGGCAGGACAGGTGGTGCTAGGGATCAAAGCCCCAGGCCCTGTGCTTACCTAAGCTTACCTATGCAGACATTTCAGTCTGCTGAGCTATCTTGCCAGCTCATCCTCAGATAATTTATAATCAAAACTTTCAAGAGTAAATAAAACACACTAACCAGAGTTCTGTCCTTGACTTATGCCTATGATCAGCTTATACTTATACAGGCAACTGTAAACTACAATGATATTACCCAGTATTTGTGTTGGTGTACCACACTGATTATGGGCCATTTCTTCTTTTTATTTTTCTTTTTTGGTACCAGAGATCAAACTCAGGATCTTGTGCTTTCCAGACAAGAGCTTATGTCACTGAGCTACCTGAACCCAGCCGTAGTTGTGGACCATTTTGGTCAAAATCTTCCTCCATCTCAACATGCAAATAAACAATGAATAAAGATTTAGGGAGCAAAAATTGCATGTTCTTGCAAGGTGTTTGATTATTTAGAGTCATTTTGTATAAGGATTTTGCTCGTAATTTGCTTTCTGAGATTTGAACTAACGAGAGCTGTGTACTTGACTTATATACTTATTGGAGCTACATACATCAGAGTATGAATTCTATTCCTTTAGATATTGTTCTTGAGTCACTAAATTATTTTAAAATTTAAGCGTGTTCTGGAGAGTTATTTCTGTGCTATGGTCTTATTGGAGGTCTCAAGATGTAGAAGGTATCAGTCCATGAAGGGACCTAGGAGGAAGTCAAAAACTGTGTCAGCAAGAATAATTGTATTTCTGGGTGAATCCTAACCCTTGGATTAAGATCCAAGACAGAAAGGACTGTCACATTTATTCATGCATTTATTCATCAAATCTATATTGTTTTATTGGATTTCAAGTGCAGTTTCTAAGTTTTATAGCTTCATTAGGCAATTTATGATATCCTATGTCTTCTGATATTTAGACATTTCCCTTATGCTTAGAGTACTCTCTTTTCTAACTTTTCATGTAATCCTATGTAACAAACCAGTAAATCTTAGTGGATAATGCTCATGTTATAATTCCTCTGGGTCTATTCACATAAATGGATACTTGTTCATTTATATGATGACATTTGTCTTTAAAAATTGTTGTCTTCATGATCTTCTTCAGAGAACAGATTACTCAAGTGAGAAATCCAACTAAGATCACTGATCTTGTCCACCATGACCCAAATCAGAGGTACAGCTGGGGGCTGGCGAGATGGCTCAGTGGTCTAAAGTGCTTGCTTAGGCAAACAGGGACCAACCACAGTTCAATCCGTACCACTACATGCTGTGCCAGCCTCATCCCCAGGGCAGGCCGAGCTGGCCATAATAACTAAAAAAAATTTTTTAAATAAAAAGAGATACAGCTGTTCTTCTTAGGGCAACTGGACAATTCTTACCATCAAAGCCCATGTTTAAGTGCTAATCAACCTCAAGGCTCTGTTAGTGTACATGGAATAATAATTTCAAGTTTACTTGAAAAGACTAAGTAAAATTACAGTAAGTTGCTTTAGGCATGTGATGTTATTGTTTTCATGATAATTTCGATAGCCACATAACTAGTAAACATCAAACCTCCCACCACTTGGTCTCCATGTGGTATCTTAAGATTCACAGCCATTAGCCAAAAATAAACTATAAAATGTAACTAATCTTTTACTTGTGCTTCTAGAAGAACATCAAAAAGATAAAAAATAATGTACCAGAACACTACTCAAATCTCTTTCCTTGTTCGCTCATTTCATTTCAGTACAGTTTCTCAAGGCTTCAAATCCAAATCAACTCCATTCTCAACCATAATAATTCCACAAGCCCCACAGTATATACAATCTTTATAAATTCTAATCTTTATAAAAGATTAGCTGAGCCTCCCTGGCTTTGTTTTTCCTCTACTTGCTGAATATCTTAATTGTTTTCTCATTGTTGAGACACAATGTCCAACACACACAACTCAGAGGAGGAAGGATTTAACTTGATGCTCAGTTTGTGAAGGTTCTGTCCACAGTTGGCTGGCTCAAAGTGGTATGGCTTGCTCAGCATGGGCCAGCAAGAAACAGCAATGGATCAAGGGAGGACAGCATCAGATAGACCTTTCAGAGCCATGTCACCAGTGACCCACCTCCTGCAAATAGGCCTCATCTCCCAAATCACTGTGGTATAGCTTAGTGCATGGCACATGTCTGGCAAGTGCGAAGTCCTGAGTTCAATCCCCAGTACAATAAATAAATAAATAAATAAATAAATAAAATTAACTATGAACTCATCAGTGGGCTTATCCACTGAGGAGTTTTCTACCTCCATGATCCAATTACCTCTGCAAAGTCCCACCTATGATTACAGGAGGCATCAGGGAGCCATTTAGATATAAACCATAGCACTGAATTTTTGTGGCCCTGTCTTTATGCTAATTCAACACTGGAAAAGATTCAAGGGACCAGCCTAGGAAGGCAGTGGGAAGAAAAGTAGGGATTTATTTTAAAAATCATTTAAAACAACCATGCCCCCACCCAGTACATCTAACTATGCCACAAAAGCCCATGCACTGGAAACTTGATCCATACACAAAGGTGCTGAGAGGTTGGACTGTTAGTAGGTGAGAGTGGACTTGCTACGAAAGCTCCCCTGCTCCTGTGAAGTGGCCTCTGCCATCTTGTCACTCAGCAAGGAGGCCTGCACCAGAGGCTGGGCAGCTGCCACTGCTGCTGTGCCTGTGAACTTTCCAGAACCATGAGCTCCAGGGAGCAAGCAGGCCTGGAGTCTGAGAGAATCAAGGAGCTCTGTTGATTTTAGATCTGGGCTACATGTGCCAGAAAAAACAAAATTCTAATAATAAATTTACTCAGTTATCTAGACATTTCAGTGCCACCGATCTTTTAGAAAGAATTACTATCTTAATTCCCCAGTTCAAGTCAATGGTGTGGCATGTCTCTCTCTATCATAATTCAAATACTAATTGCACACAAACAAACAAACAAAACAGTGCACAGATGGTTGCATTTTTTGGTTTTGTTTTCCTGCTGCCCAAAGCAAGGAATTTTTTTTAACACATTTAAATTGTTATGGAAAAAAAATCAAAAGAAGAATAATGTTTTGTGACACATGCGACTATGTATGGTTCAAATTTCAGCATCCTAGAAGAACACAGCCTGAGCCATTCATTTACCTGTGTCCCGTGGCTCCCTTTGTACAATCAGAGATAGACTAGAGCATGAAATATGTCCTAGGAGTCCTTTCACGGAATAAAGCTTTCTGACCCCTGCTTATGTCTAAAAACCCCAGTTGTATTTGGCTTAGAAAGTTCCACTAGTGTCTTCTTAATATTTAGACAGCAACAAGTCACTTTAGGTAGCTAACATAAAACTTCGCAATCCTATGAAAAACAGGACATGGCAAAATTATTTGCCTGAAAGCCATCAAGCTTCAAACTGTCTAGCTCTATGAAGACCATTCCTATTTATATGAGAAATATATCCCTCTGGATACTATTTTTTCTTTTACTAAAACAGAACCAAAGACTTTAAAAGTTCTTGTTATTATAACAAATTTAGTTAACAACTAGGCCAGAACTCATTGGCATGAGCAATTGCTTCTAAGATTTCAATGGGACCCCAAATGTCTTTCTTTCTGTTCATCACTGAAGGTGTCCAATTATTTTCTACTGAATAATGGCTCCCTTCAAACCTCAAGGTGTATGTACTGCATGGAGAAGGGGGTCCTGGTGGGACAGAAAATGGCATATGTAAAGTCAGCTGTACTCCTTCTAGAAGAAAAACACCATGTAGCTCGGTACTGAGTGCATTAGAAAATTAAAATGTTCTGTTTGTATTATAAGAAATGGTACACTATGTGCATAAACCATGAATTTATTCCCACATGTCTTTTCCCCTCCCCATATCTGCTTATTTCTTTTGAGTTTCCAATATTTCAAGACTTAGTCTCATTTCATGTAAAAGTCAGGCTCACTCCCTACCCACTAACACCCTTGTCTCCTTAAGTCACGTCAAAACACACACTTAGACTGCCTTGAAGGTAAACATACTCAGAAAACTTCAAGGTTACCAAAAAGCTGTCTTTTATTTACTTCAGAGTCAGAAGACTGAAAGTACAGAATGGAAATTTCAGTTGTGCAGATCAGTTTATGCTTAGAAGAAATACTGAAAGTAAAAGCAGTAGAAATTCCTAAGACTTTTTTTCAAAAACAATATTATTCAGTAATCGCCTTGTTTATACCAGCATGCCAGGCAGAAACTCAGTTAAAACTGATTTTTTTAAAAATCCAAAATATATTATTATTACTGTATCAAAGCAGTGAAACCACTGAGGACTGTTCAGTACTTAGTGTAGAGGGAGAAACATGTGAAACTATCAAAGCAAAAAGTCTTCATGCCAAAGAAAAAGATGCTTAAGTTTAAAGAGGAGTTGAAGCTACTCCTTTTAAATGGTTTGAATTCTGAAGTCCTTGAAAGAGATACAGAAGAAACCAGAATGTCCAACAGCTCCCAGTGCAAGGGAAGGAATAATTGGTGAGATCTGAGCTATGAATTGAAAAGTTACAGGGTGCACAGCTTGAAGACAGCAATTACCCTATGTAAACTGTTCTAACCTCTGAATACAAATTCTAAGTAGTTTGGGAACAACACATAAATACACTGATGTCCCCCGCATCCTAAGGACAATTCCAATGTTAGTATGATACACAAAAAAAAGAAAGAAAGAAAGAAAGAAAGAAAGAAAGAAAGAAAGAAAGAAAACAAGAAGAGAAAGAAAGAAAGAAAGAAAGAAAGAAAGAAAGAAAGAAAGAAAGAAAGAAAAGAAAAGAAAAAAGAGAGATAACAAATTCTGACCTCACTATACATCATCAGTATAATTTAAGCAGGTGCTATGGACTGAGCTATGTTCTCCAAAGTTCTTTAAAAAAATAATAACAACGTTTATGTTTAGCACAGGGTCTCACTATGCAACTCCAACTTGTGGTGATCCTCCTGTTTCAGCCTCCCCAGTGCTGGGATTACAAGTGTGCACTACCAACCCAGTCTTGGTGGCTGGGCTCAGCACACCCAGGGCAGGGCCAGAATGACATGTGATACCCGGATCGCACCCAGGTCCTTGCACTTGCCCAGGCAGGTGCTTAGACTGCTGAACTATCTCTATGGCCCCCAAAGTTCTTATGTTGAAGCCTTATGCTCCTGCTTCTCAGAGGATGCTGTATTTGGCGACAAGGTCTGTAAAGAGATGACAGCATTAACATCAGTGCATGAGCATCAAAATCCAAGCTGACCAGGGTCTTCATAGCAGAACATTTGGGAACATAACAAGCATTGGCAGGCATACCGTCAAGGAAGGAAAGACACAAGGACACACCAAGGATCAGGACCTCAGAGAAAACTAAAGCTGCCAATGCCTGGATCCTGGATTTCTGACCTCCAGAACCGTGAGAAAACAAATTCCTATAGTTTTACCCATCCTGTCTTATCAAAGAAGTTTTTGGAGACTACTCTCATGGGTAATCAGAAGATAACTCCTTGAAGAACTGTTTTCGTGACCAATCATGTCTGCAGCGACTCAAAGAGTCTCTGCAGGTAGCAGATGTCCACTAAGCACTCACTGGAGCGGGGGGGGGGGGGCACTGAGGAGGTAAAAGGCTTGGTACCTTCTGAGTTGCTGCACTCTCATCAGGTAAAACAGAGTCACCATAGCACAGCCAGGCTTACAAACACCAGAAAGAACACACCTGTGTGTTGTATCTCCACAGAGAACTACACCAGGCCTTAAATTTGGGTGTGTTTACTTGGTATCAGGAATCAAACTCAGGACCTTGAACTTGCCAAGCAGGTACTGTGCCATTGAGCTATATTCCCACCCTTCTTAATTATCACCTTCTCAATATCATGACAGCAGCATTTGGCTCATAATTACTCCAAATCTGTTTAACCATGAAATGAACAGAAGTATTTGTTCAGAAAAGACGGTAGAAAACTGTGTTATCTGTTATTATCTGGAAGGAACACAAGCAGCTGTGGATGATATATCAGAATCCTCATGACACTGTTTTGAGGTTGGAAAGACAAAGGAGTTCAGGACATTGAGTTCACACACCCAAAGTAGCACAACTTCTTCTTGAAGTGAGAATTCGAATAAATAATTGGAGATCAGAGAAGACTGGGAATCTCCACAAAGCTGAGGTCATTTTCAGAAATAACTACAGGCTTATTAGACCCACATGTGTTTTTAAAAGCCTTATAATAATGCAAAATTAATTCCTGTATTATAGGTAATGCTCTTCAGTTTTATGTAAGAAGAAACATCAAATTTGCATGCTGACCATTCTTCTGCATTCAAAACATAAGCCCAAAAAATGCAGTAAGTTATTTAAATATCATATCTGACATACACTGTTCATAAATTTAAAGACTTCCTCTGTATTCAAACTCTTACGCGTCCACCATTTCTTGGCTTCTTAGACTTTTGTCACTTAACACTGCAAAGATTTACTTTACTTTAGGTAAATGAATAGAACTAGAGACAAACCTCTTGAATTTCATCTCCTTCTCTAAATTCTTGATTTATAATAACAACAAAATCACTTCCAATCCTCACATGTTGAGGTTTCTTCATCTATGGAGGACAGTTTCATAGTGTCACCCACAATCACGACAAATATACACTCAAGTGAGACAACTAGGATTTAAAACCTGGCTCCTCACTACTCATGCACTGGGATACACTGATTAATGGGACTTTCTAAACCTCCAGGTCCCTATTTAACAGGGGCTTGTCCACCAGAGTATATGGTTTGCAAATACATAAAGGTAACCAGACAGAAAAACAAAGGAGAGCTGAAGTCTTCTATTTGCTGGGCCATATGACTTGGCCCAGCTCTCTTTTTTCTCATTGGAAGGAACAGACTTTAATTCACAGAGATGCTGTCTTTCCCCAAATTGTGAGCTCACCCTTAGGAAGGACTCTCCTGATTCCTGAGTGGTCATAGAGATACCTACAGCTGTGTACTTGTCTCAATGTATACTTGCTTTACTCTGAGGATTATAGAAGATATACAGACTTAACTTTCAAAGGAGTTATCACAAGTCAAAATGCACTGAATATTCATTCTCAATTTAGCAAGCAAATCACACTGTAGTCTAGCCTCCCTTAAACATGCTCAGAAATTTCTATTAGCTTACAGTGGGACAAAATCATCCAACGTGAAACTTACCTTATAAAAAAGCATTGAATACAGATGGGCTGCGATGGCTTGTGTCTAGATGTCCCCCTAAGGCCTATGCAGTCATAGGGGCCATCTAGGTGGTTATATCTAGAATGTGTGACACTTGAATTGATTCATGATACAATGCTGGGATCAGAGACACTAGGATTAAGAGTGCGAGTGCTCTCCACTCTAAGTAACCTAGATAAAACATAAGGGATAGCAAGAGCTGTGGCCACTTTATTGACCTTTCCTACCTTCTGCCTTCCATGAGCTATGCTTCCTCTCTTCTTCTTGTCCATCATGCCACCCTGCCTCAGGGCCAGTTGATTGTGGACTGAAACTACTACAAAATAAACTACTACAGCTAAATAAACTTCCCCCTTTATCTTTGGGTATTGCCTTTTGTCTTAGAAATGAGAAAAAAAAAGTGACAAAAACATAAGTATTCTTTAGACATGATGGGATCCAAATAGGTAAGAGTTCACTGTGGAGTAATAATTATTTTCCCTGATAATATGGGGGTGACTGGAAGCTGCCAATGCCCAGTATTGTGAAAGAGTCTTGTGAGCAATAGCTCAGAATAATCAAAGTTCAAGATCATAAGTATAATTTATCCTCAATGCATATTACTTTTGCACAACTGTAGAATTTAGAAATTATAAGTTGAAGGGCCAGCTGGACAGCTCAGAGGACAAAAGCACCTGCTCAGGCAGAACAGAGGGGCTGGGGCTCGATCCCTGGTGTGCCGCGCTGGCCCTGCCCCCTGAATACGTTAAGATGATGACTGAGACTGGGTGTGGTGGCACACACCTGTAATCTCAGCACTTGGGAGGCTGAAAACAAGCGGATCACTATGAGTCTGATTTATGTCGTGAAATCCTGTAGACCCTATATACATAATTTTTTAAAAAAATTGTAAGTTGACTGTGATGGGAAAAAGGGGAAAGGAAGAAAGGGAAATAGAAGATAGATAGATAGATAGGTAGATAGATAGATAGATAGATTCCTATAGTCTATTGGAAAGAAAGGTTTGGACAATATTTCAATATTTCATGCCTTTATCTCACACTCTGAATAACTATTATAAAAAGAAAAATAGGTATGTATTAATTATTGTTGCTTTCCTCTTAGCCAGTTTTGAAACCGTTTTATTGGTTGGTTTTTTTTTTTTTTTTCCCCCTCTTTCAAAAAAAAAAAAAAAAGTTGTAAGTGAAGTCATTGTAAACTGGCGGCCACAAGTGGGGGCCATGCTCACGCTGATGCAGGCAGTCAGCTGTTGGCTAGGATGCCAAGCTCCTCTGGACCAGCCTCCTCCACTCCATCCTCACTGCCAGTGCCCCAAGTGCTGCAGCCCCTCATCACTTCTGCCACAGGAGCTCACATGGCCTGCTGAGTGGCCCCCTGCATCAGGTGCAGCCTGTCCTCTCTCTAATGCAGGTGTGAAAAGTTCCCATGCTGGGAACTTGCATGGCTCACTCAGATCTCTGACTGCGGTTCCCAGGGTCCTTCGTCACTGGGCCCCACCAGCTCCACAAGCCCAAGTTCCCTGCTCTGCAGCCACACCACAGCCCACCTTCAGGGCCTGGCACACCTGTCCATCCACACCTCTGCCAACCAGTTATTGCTTCCTCCTCAGGGCTCACTCTTCACACCAGCCCAGGAGTTCACCCTAAGCCAGCTGCCTGCTCCAGCTCCCAGGTAATTTGCCCAAAGCTACTAGTTTAATAAATGAAATGCAACTTAAACTTCAGGCTGCCTGTTCTATTTCTATCACTCTTTTTATTGCATTCTCCTATTTCTTTTCATACAGAGTGTCTGATTTCTATTCTTATAGTAGAGCTGAGGCCAACTTAGTCCAGACCAAACTGCCCTAGAAAGCTGGTACTTAACCTCTATCATCTACCCTATTACAGATGCTATAATCGTTGGCCTTTCGTGTTTTCTGCTATACTTCTTGAAACCTAAGTAAAAACTGTACCAAAAGTGAGGCTCCAGGTACACAGGTACCCAAAAAAATCTTGTGAGGGAAAATGAGGTGCCTTGCAGTGCAGGTAGCAGAAATAACCAATGGAAGGGTACTCTCTTACTGTGGAAGTCATCTGTTCCCTGGAGAGATGAAAAGTCGTGATTTCCTATAGATTATACTTAGCATTAAAGCTATTAAATCCATAAAGATCAGAGATTGTATCTGACACATTTTGTAAACACATCATACACAATTAGAGGTCCAAAATGCACTCATAATTGTTTTTGAAATCATGCAAATATAATGTATATCAAAATCTTAACATGATATTACTTTCTAAAAAACCTAAAAATGTAGATTCAAGGACCAACTAAAACTGAACAAACAAAAAGCAGTTGTTTCTGAATTTTGTAGCCTAGAGGCTGTGAAGGATAGAACTCCGTGTGTGCGTGCGTGCGTGCGTGCATGTGTGTGTGTGTGTGGCTTTGGAAGAAAAAGCATTAGAAACAATAAGATTTTGTGGCAAATGTGTAATCGCCATGAAGTTTTATCTTTATGAAAAAAAAAAATCAAGCCCCTTAAAGAACTGAATGCTTTGGAAGGTTTGGAAGGTTCTCTTTATGGAACAAGGTAGGAGAATCTTGTGACTGATGAAAACGTGTGAGAGAATGTGACCAGTTCCTGGAATAGGTTCTGGGGTCTTGATCTAAGTGTCATGGGCTTGAGCATCAGGCTTCCAAAGAAAGAGGGGCACAGTACCGTACACTCCACTCACCCAAGTCATCAGGCAGGATGTGTCAAGGCACAGGCAACAGTCTAATCTGCTCGCTAAGCCATCCATGAGAGCTTTTCTGCTGAGACTTGTAAGGCAATTCTGCCCCTCCCCAGGTAGAAGGATGTGCTGGCTTCCCCGGGAGGCAAGAGGCTTGGGTTAACTGTTGCAGCTTTCTGTGACTGAGAGAGCTCAGGTCAAAGATGGCCGGTGGGGCACCACAGCGAGGGAGAAGGTGAGAGAGCAGCTTCCAGAGGAGCCTCAGATCCTTGAAAAAGCCCTGATATCAGATGTCTAGAGCTATCATTCATCTAGATTGTATCCTCTACAACTGTGTAGTGCACAACTTTCATGGCTGTACACAGTAGCCTAAAGTCATACTTTTGGGAAATCTGACCCTGTGTGTGGGCTCAGGGTCTGAGAGCAGCTGTATGTTGTGCTTTCCTTCCTTCTTTGACGGTTATGAATGGATTGTGAAAAATAAAGTGATTTTAGGATAAGAGTTTCCGGAATCTGCTTAGGTTGATTAATGTTCTTAGCTCTGGTGTCTCAGAGCTCAGCTGGTCTGTCAACAATAGGAGTTTTCTTGAAGGAGTTTCATCTACCATAAGCCACGGGCTCCCACCATGATTGTTATGGCTCAGCTAGGCACCAAGAACACACACAGGATCTGGTAGGAAGCCACTGTCTGAAACGCAAGAGAATTTTGAAGCCTTTCCTTGACGTTACAAGGAGAAGGCAGAAGAGGAAGAGGACTTGACAACTGCTGTGTTGTCGCCTCCTTACAACCACACATGTTAACACATGTCATCACTACTGCACAAATGACAAATCTGGGACTGAGCTTCTGCCAAGTTGCTGTTGCTGAACCATTAGCCGAAGCCACACAGCTCAGAGATGGCGGCGTCTCCTTTGACCCTGTAACTACCCCGCTCCATCTCCTTTTTCCTCTCCTTTGTGCTGTTCTGTTTCCTCTCTCCCACACATCAAACCAGATTCTTATTCATTTACCAGTGTCTCCTTGGATTTTCATTCATTAATTAGAACTGAGGCTAAATGGAGCCCTGAGTTTACCTTCATCTAGAATAGCCAGTACTTAAAAATTGAAGTACTCACTGGATCCTCTGCCTATCATTTTTGCTGCTGCCTAAGCTTCCCTGGTTCTTTCATCAGAGCTACCTTTCCAGTTTCTCTTCAACCCATTAAATGTTCCTATTTCATCTCTGATTTCATATACATTTAAGACAACTTAGAGCTGGAGGTAAAAGCTATGATTGCTTTTCTGTTCCTTATAGCAACTATCCTCCCAGTAACTCTTATAGGTCTTCACAATAGCTATCACAACAATAATCATCAGGTTTTTTGACATAAATCTTTCTTACCTGTAAGTATTCAGAGTCAATTTGACTTAAGTGGCTGAGGAAAACTCCGAAGAGTTGCCATGGTTAAAAAAAAAAAAAGTAGAGAAAGGAAAATACAGAAGAAACCATCTTAATTTATCATAAGAGCTACATTTCAGTTCTGTCCAATTAGCAGTGTTCAATATTATTAAAATCTGTTGACAAAAGAGTAGCAGATGCTTCATATTCCTGGATGTTAATTAATGAGGTTTTTACCTCTAAAAATTTTGGAGAAACCGGATCTTCTATAATCAAAGAGCTTTCGCCTACACAAAATCTACTTCTGGAAAAAAACATGTAAGTGTGTCAATATTCACAAAGCATAATTATCCTTTGAGTTCCCTGGATCTACATTTTTCTCTTAGTGTTCCAACTGCAAATATGTACCAGTTTGAACCAAGATAAACAGTGACAATGATTACACAATGCAAACTATGGAATCTCTCTGGCTGTTTCTTTATGACAAGGATGTCTCATTGGGGCTACTCTAAAATTGCGAGACTGCACTAATCCTAACAAGGTACTCCACCAATTTTCAACCTGTAGAGGAAAAGTCTTTTGAGAATGCTGATTTTTTAACCTTATTTAAAAAAAAAAATTCAAACATAGACCAAAGTTTAGAAGTGCAGTGACTCCTCAGTGTGCCTGTGACACAGCTCCAGCAATCATCAACTCCTGGGCACCCTTACATCATTGTTATCACCATCTACTTCCTTAGTGTCACATTATGTTACTGCATGTATCAGTGTTTCCACGTAGATCATTAAAGATAAAGATTTTCAATGACAAGCAGAAATGACCCCAATTTATCAGTGATAATATGTAAATTTGCCTGATTATTTCTTCAGTTTGAAAGTCGTTTGGTTTCTTTGAATTAGAGCCTAAATAAGGCTTATGGATTGCAGTTGGTTGTAATAAGCTACACCCCAAATCAACTTAGTTTACAATAAACTTCTTTCTTGCCTACGTTGCATTAATACCGATCTGGCCCATCTAGTCATGGGTGGGCTGGGCTGCCTATGTCCCACAGCCCCCACTGAACGGGCACCTCCTGCCAGAGTTGTCACTCTCATGGTGGAAGGAGAAACAAAGAGACAGATGAAACCATACAAACACACTGAAGACTTTTGCTTGGACTCAGTGCATGAGTCTTGATGTCATGACCAAAACATATCATGAACCAAGTCCAAAATCAAGCCCTGGAGACTATCCCAAAGTTTTCTGTTTCACTGAAGGTAAATGAAAAAAGTCTTCTATAGTCCATTAAAAGTATGTGGCCTCAGAAATAAAGGTATTACACAAAGGATCCCAATTCATTCTTATTGATAGAGGCCTATCTGTATCAGTCCTGCTCACTCATTTATTTTTGAATGAAAGTAACAAAACTAGGACTCAGAGGGCCTACCAAATAACTCAGCAGACTAATGCACCTGCTTAGGCAGGCAGAGGCTGGGAGTTCACTTCCCTGTTCTACCATGCTATGCCCCCTCCAGACTAGGCATGGTGGTGTACCCTATAATCCCAGCTCTTGGGAGGATCACTGAGTCCAATCTGTGTAGTGAGACCCTGTAGATTCTGTAGACCCTGTACTAAATGCAAAAACAAAACAAACAAACAAAAAACTAGTATTAGGTTCCTCTGTCTCTTTTTTTTTTTTTTTTTTTTTTTTTTTGTCTTTTTGAGACAGGGTCTCGCTATGCAGTTGAGGCTGGCCTTGAGCTCACTTTTGTAGCCCAGGCTGATCTCAAACTCGCACCAATCCTCCTGCCTCAGCCTCCCGAGTGCTGGGATTACAGGCGTGAGCCACCACGCCCAGCTTCCTCTGTCTCTTAATGTGTAACCAAGAGGAATCTTAGCTAAGTTGGGCTCTTAGGTATGCTTTGAATACCTTGGGCCTTTGACAGTAAGTCACTGCCCCTAGAGCTTGATAGGATGCTAACAGAGGCTATTGTGGTTTCTGTCCAGTTGTGCCCCCAAAGCTCATGCAGTCATGGGGTGGACTTCTAGAGTTTATAATTAACTCATGATCCACTGGGATTATGGGTGTAAGTGTTGCTGGGATTACAGGTGTGAGTACTGCACCCAGCCTGAGACAGATAGCCTAAATGCGACATGAAGGCAACTTACTCTCTGTAGCCATTGTTTCTGTGACTCCTCCCTTTTGTTCTTCCTGCTTTGCTGCCTTTTGCCACAATGAACTGCTGCCTTCTGCCATGTGCCACTCTGCCTTGGAGACAGCTCAGTGTGGACTAAAATCTCCAATAACTATGAGTTAAATAAACTTTTCCTTCTTTCATTTTAAGCATCAGGTATGCATCCTAGCAATGAGAGAAGAGTAACTGAGACAGATGCTACTAATGCAAACAATAGTTTCTGTGGAAAACTGTTGGATTAGGGCTGGCAGGGATGTAGCTCAGTGGACTAAGTGCTTGCTCAGGGTAAATGCCAGGGCCAGGGTTTGATTCCTGGCCCCACCTGCCACGCCAGCCCCATTCTTGGGCTTGCTAAACTGGTGATGGAATTTGGGCATGGTGGAGAATGTCTATAATCCCAGCACTTGGGAGGCAGGAAACAAGAAGATCGCCGTGAGTTAGAGCTGTGTAGTGAGGCCCTGCATGAAAGAAAGAAAGAAAGAAAGAAAGAAAGAAAGAAAGAAAGAAAGAAAGAAAGAAAGAAAAAAAGAAAGAAAATTATTAGATTAAATCAGGTGAAAAGTTATCTTAACCATAGGTTTTCTCAGATCTAGAAATATCAGACACATGAATAGGTAAAGGGAGTATTTCTCAAGTCAAGGATATAGCTCAGTCCTTAGTTCAGTCCCCAGTACCAGTAAAAGGGAGGATGAGGGGGTGATCTGGAGGTAGCACTGGTTTCCCCGTTGATCACCAAGGTTGATTTGGCTGATCTGGCTGGCTAGGTGGATGGCCCCTTCCTTCCTCACAGCTCCACGTGAGTCCCTCCTGAAGCTGTGTGCTCAGCTGAAGAAGAAGGCCACCCCCAATAGAAGACTATGATTCAGTCAAGGCTATACAAGTAGCTGTGCTCCCATTAGAACCTCCATACAAGCTCTCAAGGCCTCACCCCCCAGAAAAGGAAGGCAGTGTTTCTCACATTTATTTTATCACATCATTCTGTTTTCCAAACATCTTCAAGAGGTGGAGTTCTGAGGAAAGTCTTTGGGAAGCGACAGTGTAATAATAGACTATTTTTGTAGAATATGAAGATTCCAGCACGCTCTTCAGTTTGAGCTTCCTTAAGTATGCTTTAACCCTACCCCCAACTTGATTGTACCATCTCAGCTGCTTTCCAAATCTGTTTTGTTTTATCACTTTCTCCTGGGAGCTGTCCAGGAGGTTGCTATAGGAATCCCCAGCCCACCCAACACAATTTCTCATTCCATGAGATTAATGAAAGGCAAGAGTCCTCAGACAGGTTAGTGTCAGTAGGCGAGGATTCTGAGCACGGGCCTCGACTCAAACCTCTTGTAGTTTATTCTGAAATAACTGAGGGTCAGCCCCCAAAATCATTGTTTCCTTTCATTTGCTACACATTCCAGGTTGATTAGAGTTGTTGTTAATTTCATCCCTTCCAATATATTTGAGGCCACGTAATAGAAGGCAGCTTCACCATGTTTTCAGCCATCACTTAAGCCAACCAGTTTTAAGCTTCAAGGCCTACAGTGCTATTGCCTCCCAGCCTGGGTGATTATCTCAATTAAATATAGAAAATTCAAGAAATATATGTTGCTGAACACAACTCCAAACTTTGAGACCCACTAGGCCCAGGGAAGGATACCAGGAAACCTGTTTTATTTTTTTCTCCCAGGAGTTGTCCAGGTGATTGCTATAGGAATCACCCATCCACCCAACGCAATTCCTCATTAGGTGAGGTTAATAAAAGGCAAAATCACTCTAATTCTGGTGAGGTCTAGCATGGAGGCATTCAGTTTTGAACTTACAGACTCCATTTACAGGAATCTGTAATTTTAAAATATACAAGTGCTAATTTCTCCCAATTCTCTCTGCCACGTTAGTAGTAAATGCTTATAATGTCATAACCATATAACATTGAAGATCCCATATTTTGGCAAATGTAAAGGAAAAAACAGGGCAGAGCAATGCCAAATTTACCATCATCTTTTTTCTTGCTAAAAACTATGTGGATGTTAAACAAATCCTGAGTCAGAAGATGAATGACTCAGGGAATTAAATTTATTTGGGGAATTTGTAGCCCTAGACCAGTGGCTGCAACAAACACAGCACCAATAATTACAGTAACCTAACTAAGAGTGATCCCACAGACATGAACCAAGTTCAAGGAGCACCTAATTCAAACTGGAGGATAAGGAGAAGAGGGACTTCTCTAAACAACTGACATTTGAGATGAATGCCAGTACATGCAGTAATAACCTTGGTACGAAGCTAACAACAGTTCTCACCTGTTAAGAGAGTTCTGAAGATTAAATTGTGTGCTTAACTTGCAGTGTTTAAAGCAATGCTTGTTATACCCCAAGTGCTCAGCTGGTGCTAGCTAGGGTTATATATTATCTGTTCTATGTGATAATAGGCGGAGGAAGATGCAGATATGAAATCTAAACATCATCCTTTATGAAAGGCTCTAATCCAAACTTTAAAGAACGATGCTATAAAAAAAAAAAAAAAAAAAAAAAACTGCAGCATTGAGCACTAAAATAGCAGGAGCATAAAGTTATGGTCTACAGCACTTTCAAAAATTGAACTTGTATTTTTCACAGACTGGCATGTCTGTGTGAGAGTTCAGATCCAATTCACGGCATGAAAATGACATTTGATGTGCCTGTGATCTCCATCGCTTAAAGAATGTGAGTCCGTGTTAGTGCGAGCGTGCAGCTGGGTCTCTTCCTCCCTGACGCGGGCGGGGAGAGAAGGAAAGAGGCCAGGGCTATTTGTGCACAGGCAGCAATTATGCTCTGAAACCCCGAGCCTGACAGGAGCTGCTCCTGGGCAATCCACACTGCTTCCTGCTGCTGGCTGCTTAATGCTGTGGAGGTGATGGAACCCGAAGGGGGCACAGGAACAGGTGGTAATTATGAGTGACACGGTGTCGGCCTGTGCAGACATGTAACCGCGGAACAAAACACCGCAGTTAGCTAACAAGAGATTGGGAAGGGGTTTTTTGCTGGCACTGTGTCTCCTGTCTGACATTTCTGAAATTGGAGGGAGGGAGGAAGAGGAGAGGCACTGTCAGCCTCGGTATTCAGAAGTATAATAGGCCGGCTGAGTTGAAGGGAGAATGGTTAACATTTGTTCCTTTAGTAGCAATTATATCACCGACTGTTTTCATGTTGATTTGTCCACGCTGCTCTTTGCTGGCAATTTTTCCTTTTGAAAATGTGTCCTCTGGATTCTTTCTTTGATACAGTCAGCTTTCAGGCGCAACTAAGATTCTGAACAATTTCCAGCCTACTCATGGACTGCTCAGTATTGCAATTCATCCCACACACAAAAGAGGTTTTATCATGTAGACCATACTATTCTCTCTCTGCCTGGAAGGTCTCAGAGATACACTATTGCTTTCTGAAGATAAGGAAAAAGAAATCTTGGGGCTTGTTCTCCCAGCAGTACTTTCAAAGTTTCCTATAGTTATGGGGTATCACCCCAAGGTATGTCAATACCAGAGACTATGAAACACATACACACCATCATAAATTTGATAATGTCTGATAAGTACATTTGAAAAATATTCTACCATGCTCCTTCTATATGCTAGTCTTCCTCCTAATGTATCGTGAGCATCTCATTCACCTCCTGGGTTACTTTATCTGCCTCAGCTAATTCTAATCCTTCGCCTGTTGGTTTTGAAGCTGTGTGGCTGAATGTTTGTTCCACTTCAGACTCCTGGTTTAGCACATCTGTATTCTGTTTGCTAAAGAAAATGGTTTTTGTGCCTTCTTTAAAAAGTAGACTTCATCCCATTTATATGTTAACATGGCATCAGATCGCTGAAAAAAGAATGAGCATCTCTTCAGGCAGGACTGGTTGTTTATCAAGCCTTTTATCACTGTTTTTGTCCATTAAAATCAACTTCAATAATGCAAGAGTGAGAAAATGGAAGGGAGAGAAGAGAGTCACAAGGAAAGGTAGAGTAGGGATGAACACGTCCAAAGTATGCTACGGGAACCAGGCCCCACCGGCCCAGCTGCTCAGGAAATAGAGGCAAGAAAGTCACAAATGTAAGGTTATTCCTGGGCAATTTAGTAAGATCCTGACTCCGTTGAAAAAGGGGAAGCCAGCTATGTGTCCCAGAGCTCCCTGGTTTAATACTCAGCAATACAACAATATTATATACATATATGAAAATTCCACAATGAACTCACTATTTTATAAAATTAATGTAAACTAATAAAATATATAGGAAAAATGTGCTTGAAGTAAGTAGCATATTTTTATTGCCATATGTGCAAAAGTTAAAGATAATTTAACTCTAAGGACTATTTTCACATGTCTTTCTGGAAAAGAGGTAAGAAAGGAGGTCATACTTACCCATGCACCAGTAGATAGTAGGGAGATCCAGCCAGACTAAATATCAGCTTCTTAGCTGACTGGTAAGCATAGAACGTTTTCTGCACAAGATTTCTGAAATTATTATTTTTTTCTTTAGGTTCTTATGGGGCAAAATCTTTGAAATCTGATCTTTGTGAATCAGAAATCCAGAGCTTGAAAGCAACTCAAGGGTTAAGGATAATTCTTATACAACCAAGAATACTGCAGTGGGCACATACAGTCACTTGTCAAAGACCACCCCAACTTTCACAGTCCTCTTGGTGGAACTGGGGCTCACTCACCCATGTAACAGTTCCTTTTGACTATAGACCTGGTACTACAAATACGAATAGGGATATGAATCTCAGAACTCTTGATGCGGAAGGTCGGCTTTAGGTTCAAAGTTGAAGTCACATAGTTTAATTTTCCTAAGAGCAGCAATGAAGCAAGCAGGACATAAGTTGTCATGGTGCTTAAGAGAGGCAGGAACTCATCCTTGTGACTCGCCTTACCCACCTGCCCTGCCTCTGCTGGACAAATCTTCACCATACAGTTAATATTATGGCTCTAAAATTTCTTTGGACCAATTTAGTTTAGGTGAAGTCAGATCATTTGCATAATAAATCCTGGCTTTATTTTCCATGTGTCTGCATCCTGGGATACTTTGACATTGCATTTTACATAATACTCCTATTGGACAAGCTCAATTCTACATAACACAAATGAAAGTCAAACTTGTATTTTCTATTCCTTTCCCTACCCATAAATTCTCTGTGCTTCTTCTCTACTGAGCCTGAATGGGAAATATCCATCCATTTTTCTCTTGGATTAAATTGGCCGTTCATATGAGCTTAGTGGGAAAGACAACTTTTAAGAAGACTGTAGGTTTGCTCTTTTGATTACCTGGAAATAGGCTCAGGCTCCACGATTAGGGGCAAAAGGGAGCTTCTCCCCTGTTCTTCTAGCCTCATTTTCTCAGCCAGCTCCAGCCAGCAGGCTGGACAGTCATGGGATACTTGAAGCCCAGGCAACCTCCCTCTGACTTGTTTTGAGCCTCCATCTGATTTTGGTTGGCTTTATGTCCTCTGTCTGCTGAAGGTGATAGAGTGTATAGCGCACTGACTCAAGTCCCTAAACAGTCCTTGGTTCCAGCCTTGACCTGCCTCTTTCAGAATGGGTGGGATGATACCACCAGGGCTATGGTTACAGCGGTGGATGGCTGTGCACATGGCTGCAAATTGGGAGACACTTGATCTTTATTATAGTGTGCTTAGCTTTTAAGACCTTAATCAAAGGAAGCTGAGTCACATGTAGCATCCTGTTATGTGGAAGAAAACCTCCTCTAGCTATAAGAGACCTAGGAGACTTGGAAAAGTAGTAGCACAGTAGTTTGCCTTTATTTGGGGTGATGTGGACAGATTAACTGCTATCTGTTTTTATGTATTTGGTACAAGGTCTCACTACACAGCTCAGACTCATAGAGATCCTGCTGTTTTCAGCCTTCCCAGCAGTGGGATTACAGGCATGCCTCACCATACCTGGTCTTGGTGGCCAGCTCAGGGCACCCCTGGGCATGGGGCTGGCATGGCCTGTGGTGCCAGGGCTCAAACTCTAGTTCCTGCACTTGCATAAGCAGGTGCTTAATCCCCTGAGCTGTCTCACCAGCCCTAGCTCCCGTTGAACAATGGGCCTCCTCTCCCAGTCGCCACCCCAAAGCAGCCCTCAATGTGTGGCTCCATGTCACTCATCATTTACCTTTACCCACCCTTTAGAATCTCTACTTCCCTGCCACACCTTCAGTTTAACAGTGAGGCTGATAAAGGATGGATAAAATCCTTTATTCAAACCAACAGTCACAAATTTCCAGATTTAGTGACACAGATTTCAATGGAAACTTTTAAGAATACTGTTTTTAGGACCAGACAACCAAAAATAAAAATTTAAAAGGAAGTATATGGGGGCTGGAGATCTTGGAAATAGAATTCCATATTCCATACAGTGGGACACCACAAATAACCTCTCACAAGCGTCTGAATTCAGAAGAGCTCTGGCAAATTGATGTGAGAACATGGGACAGCATTGCCCAGTGAGCCTGGGGTCTCTACCCTTGCACACCCAGCCCTCCCATTAGCTGGGCTACAAAAGTGCCTGCAGCCTGCTGCCTGCTGTCCTGCGTCTCCTCAGAGCACATGGCCTAAAACTTCTCAGAAAAGCAATCTCAGAGCACACCAGTCACTATGAGACATTTATGAGTTATTTAGTGGGCATCTTTTTCAACTCAAAGAATCAAATGTAAAAGAAAAGCCCATTGAAAATCCCCTTCAAGGAGAAAAGTGAGAGGAAACATCTGCCAGTTTTAGTCATCATTTTTTAACCACCATCAAACACTGGGAAATTTATCTAGATCTGGTATGAGGGAAAAACCCTACTGGTTTTATCTTTTTAGTTCCAAGGTAATTTAAGTTTCAATTTCTCTCTAAAAGTAAGAAAACTTAAGTAAGTGGGTACAGGACAGTATATTCGTAGTCTTCGTTGGAGGAGCACCTGACTGAAACAGAATTGAGACAAGTTGGCACAATGCCAGCTAAGGAACAGAGTTCCAGAAATTGGTGCTCTTATCCCCAACCCAGGACCAACCTTTGGTTTGGCATGGCCAAAGTTGGCTGGACAATTTATCTTACTGTTTTTCTACTACATGATGACTGTTTTAAAGTAGCAGTGATGCCAGGCTCATGTGGTTAAAAGGCCCAAGTAGAAGAATATTTTTAATTTGTCTGTCCCATAAAGGTAGAGATGTTACTAGTTGGGGAATCCTTCCATTCCCCCCCCGCCCCCAGCTAGGAAATGTGAGCAGATGGATCTTCATGTGGAGTTGCCCGATGCAAGGTAAGTTCTAAGAAGTATGTGGCTCAGCATCTTTATCATTGTGTAAATACTGTAGAAGGTGTATACTCAAACTAAGATGGCAATACACTAGGCAATACAATCTTATGGGACTACCAACGTGTCTATGGCCTATCATTCACCAAATCCCTAGATGGTTCATGGTTATTACTGCATAGATGGATCCTACTTTGAGGGGTGATTCTCAACATATATGCATTACTAGACTTTGTTGACAAGAATTTTAAAAATCTTCTTGTCCATACCCCAAATCTATTCAATGATAGTCTTTCAGGAATAGGATCTATGCATTAGTATGTTGTTTAAAGTCCCCAACTGATTCTGATGTGAGGCCGAATTGGAGCCTATACTGACAATCTCTCTAAGAACTTTGTGTGTCATATAATTTATTAGACTATTTGCTTCTCACTGGTACAGTATCCAGGACCTACATGTGGCCACAAAATGCTTAGGATGTGACTAGATTTAACTGATGTGTGCTTATAAGCATGAAAAAAAATTCAGATTTTGAAGATTTAACAGAAAAAGAATGAGACTTCAATAATGTTATATAATTGATAATATAGTAAGTCCCCAACTTACAAACATTCAAGTTATAAATTTTCATAGATACAAATATATCTTGCATTTGGTATTTTTATACTTTACATTGTATATTTCTGTCAAAGGTATATAAAACTAACTTTCTAAGACTTAAGAACATTCTCTCAGAATGAACTAATTCAAAGTCAAGGACTTACTGTATATGATAACATTTTGTTTTATTTTGGTTTTGGAACTGGGGATTGAACTCAGGACCTTGCACTTGCCAGGCAGACACTTGTGCCCCTGAACTACCTCTCCAGCCCCCAAATTAGTGAAGTTTTGTTTTGTTTTGTTTTTGTCATGGCTCAGGTTGCCTTAAGGGCAGGGGTCATGCTCCATGTGGGGCAGGGAATTGAACCGCGGTCCTCAGGGCCTGAGTGAGTTCACCAAATTATATGTTTTAATCCACTGAGCTCCCTGGCAAGTCCCCAAACATTAACTTTAATTTTTTCTTTTTTTCAGAACCAAGGATTGAACTCAGGTCCTTCCACTTATCAGGCAAGCATTTATTCTACTGAGCTATCTCTTCAGCCCCAACATTTTGGGTACTTAATTATAATATTAAATATAATCAATATGAATATAATAATCATAAAATATAGTATAAGTTAGACCTATTTATTATACAGTATGGATATTTTAGGCTAAATAAAAGATGTTATTATGATTGATGTCACTTTCATTTCACTTTTTATGAAACTACTAGAAATTTTAATATTACTTACATGCTCCATATTATATTTCTATTGAACTAAATGGTTATAGATGAATGGTTTTCAAAGTCTAAGACTGGACTGGAAGTAGCACCTCACCAGAGAACTCACTGGGAACACAAATTCTCAGGAATCACCTTAAATCTACTGACCTCTTGTGGTCTCTGTATCTTTTTAGGTCCTTCTTCAGATTCAAGGGGTTATAAGCAGAAAATGTTTCTAAAAGGGGCCTCTGTATTTAACATGTACAGGCATTTTAATCCTTATTTGTTAAATGATCAAACATAGTGACTATTTTCACAGTGTTTACATTTTATTAGTTACTATAAAGAACTGAAAGATGATTCCCAAGTATAAAGGGTCTCATGGAATTACTACATGATTGTGCAGAAGAGGTTTCAGCATCCATATATTTTTTGGATATTTGAGGGATTAGTGTGTGAGTGAATATAATGATGCTAACCCTCCCACAGTGATAGAGGGACAAATAAGTTGCTACTAGTCTGAGAATGAGTAATCTGCTTTCTGAAGCCTCTGGTGGTTTGTCTACGCAAGTTGAGGACAACTGGACAGGATGACTGTCAAATCCTGCATTTGTTTGCAAGCAAGTCTCCTTGTACCCTTGCAGTTCATCTGCCATTTGGGAACAAAATACTTACACAGTTCTCTCTGCTGACTTTCTGGTGACATTGGAGACAAAAATGCTGCAGACTTAAGAACACCTCTTTTTTGGGGCTGGCCAAATAGCTCGGCATATTAAAGCACCTGCCAGCAGGCACAGGGGCCTGAGAAGGCAACTGAGACTGGGTGTGGTGGCACACGCCTGTAATCCCAGTTCTTGAGAAGCTGTAAACTGGTGGATCACTACACGTCCAATCTAGTAGTGAGATCTGAACACCCTGCAGACCCTTCCCTAAAACATAAAAAGTAAAAAGAAAGAAATACAAAGAACATCTCTTTTTTCCTGGATGTAAAGTGTCCTTTCATTGAAGCAGAAAATGTAAGAACTATTATACTTCAAACAAAATGTTACAGTCTTAGTCTTCTTAAATTCCTGTTTTCTGCTATTGCCTACCTAAAGTTTATTTAAAATCTGATAAATATCAAAGCACTTAGAATCTATTAAGAATATGTGCCAAAAACTGACATGGCACTAGGTGTAATAAAAAATAAATAAATAAATAAATAAATAAAAACGTGGATCGGTCCTGGTCTAAAGATGATGCCACCAATCTCTGACGTATTTACTTGTTCTCTGATCTATATATTTGTGCTCATAACCTCTTTCTGGTTTCTCCAGAGCACGTTGAATCTTAGCTGTCACCCTCTTTGTCATCTCTCTTTCAAAAAGGAAAAGAAAATGGTTCAAGGTCAAGCAGCTCCCTCATCACAGGCAGTTTAACCTAATTTGCCTGAAAGGAGATCTGAATTCTCAAAAATCAGCCTAAATTGGAAGCTAGCAAATTAAACACTGACATTCTCTGAAAGCTAAGAGCTGTGTCTTTCTAAAGCAAAAGAACAGGTATTTTAGGCCCCTCTGAGCCCTTTCAAGAGTTATAGGAGGCCACCAGGAGATAGTGCCAAGCACTCCACACAGGGCAAGGAGCCTGCCTCCTGAGTGTACGTGGGAACAGAGACAATTGAACTTCCTGACTGACGGAGAATACACCACAGCTGCAAAATGAAATTCTCCCAGGAAAAGAAAGATAAAAGATTAACCACTAGTGTGTAAGTTTTGTCTAGATCATATTTGCCTGGAATAACAGCAACAACAACAGTAAAACAATTAATTTGTAGTTTTGGTGCTATACTGTAAACAAGAAGTAAAAATGGCAGAAATAAGCCTTAAAGGAGACTAAAGAAAATCAGTGACAAAGAGTCCCTGGCCAATGTCCTACCTACACCAAACCCAAACAATGCAGCCACGTAAAACATAACTCACCTGAGATCCAAGACGATGAGAATATGGTCATCTAACCAGGAAATGGCATTAAGATTGCTTTAGTTCTTTCAAAGTTCTTCTTGAGTACTAATAAGCAGTGAAGAGGTGAGAGTTAAAATTTCAGATTGAATGAGTCTGTCCTGGATCTGAGATCCAGGTGTACAATTTACAAACTATGGGACCTTTAAAAAGTCTTGAGTATCTCTTTCCTCACTTATAAAATGCTTTTGCAACCATGCTTCCCACTGAGTTTTTGACAGCGTTAAAAGAATGTTGCATTTTAAATGTTTAACCTAGTACCCAACACATAGGAAGCATTCGATCAATGTGTAGATATTGCCTCTGTCCTACTCCTATCACCAATACAATCCTATCCATACCACCAAATGCACAGGCTACACGAAGGCTACACACATTTCCAACATTTTAAAAATATGTCTATTCTATAAGAAATGACACCCTGCTGTTATTTTACCCTCACAACACACCTTAAAAGGTAAGCACTGATCTCTGCCTTTTGCAGGTGGGATAAGAAGGTTCTAAGATATTTGAAAACCTTGCCCAAGATCACATAAGTACAAAGAGCCAGAGAGCCAGAATTTATACCCAAATCTACTTGGCTCAAAAATTCAGTCTTTCCATTATGCCATACAGTCTACTTGGAATCCTTAGCATTGAAGAAAAAAAAAAAATCCCACTGAAGCTATCTGGGAGGAGGAGATATTTTTCAGTTTTTATACATAGAAAGTTTAATTTTAACTAGAATAAGAAGTACATTATGTACAAGAATTAGTAAAGTGTTTTTTTTTTTTTCATTTTTATTTGTGTGCTCCAAGACTTAAACCCTTTTAACCCTGAGCTAATACTGTATTTTATCCAGTGTGGATAGGGAAACTGGCTCTCAAGAGATCTAATATATCAGAACAGATGCCCAGTTGCATATACATTTCATTTTAACAAATAGTTTTTTTCATAACTATAGGATTTTCTATATTTATTAAAAAAATCTGGCACACGAGAAAATATCAAATTGTGCTATTCCACCTCCATATGTGCCAGTTATCTATAAATATAGAAATGCAATAATTATCACTGAAACTGTTACTTGTTAAATTTTCAAAAACAGATAAATCGTGAATATGAATTTGAAAAATAGTTTAAAGAGTTAAGAATGGAAAAGGAACCACAATCACTAACTTTCCAACTCAGATGGGTCCTGAAAGCCACCTCCTCCAGATGTGATGCATGAGTCCCCCCTGCTGAGCGATATGAAGCTCCCCTTGTACACCTCCAATGACAGAAAGCTTGGTACAGAACAGAGGTTCTTAGCCTTTCTAATGCTGTGACCCCGCAATACAGTTCCTCATGTTGTGGTGACCCCAAACCAAAAAATAATTTTGGTAGCTACTTCAAAACTGTAGTTTTGCTACAGTTATGATTTGGAATGGCTTTAGGTGACCCCTGTATTTGGGTTGTTCAACCCCTGCCAGGGTCACAACCCACAGGTTGAGACCCACTGATATAGAATCTCATTTTGATGGATCACTTCATCAACGGATCACTTCATTTGTTGATCTTATGCTTTCCCTAACTTGAAAGCTTGTTCATTCTAATGCTACCACGTGTTGAGTCACAACTGCATGTCAGGTGTCCTGTTAGCAGTATCCAATTCCTTATGTCATGGAACCTTAACACAATCTTATAAAATACTTGCATGTTCACATAATACAAGCTAATCAAGGTGACACTCATGACAGTAAGTAAATGGCCTGGTTTGCCTAGTTCCAGAGTCTGTGTTTCTGCACAGTCAACTTACAGGCAGCAAGCCACTGCCAAAGATTGAGTTGGTATCTTTTTGTCCCCCCAGGGTGGCATGGGGCTTCCTCAAGCACACAAGACATCCATCATGTTTCTGTAAGAAGTCTCTTCTCCAGGTTAAGATTTCCTCATTTTGTGCAAATGATGAAATTTTGTTTCCTCATCTCTGGAAAGTCTCTTTATTTTTTAGTTGTCCAACAGAGAGATAGCTCAGTGGCCTATGGACATGCCTGGTGAGCCCAAGGTTCAGAGTTTGATCCCTGATACTACAAAATTAATAATAACAATAATAATAATAACAACAATAATAATTCTTAGTCATCAATTTTTGTGTTTGCATGATGACCAAACCAGGCATGATATCCCAGACATGATTTCCTTTCCCCCTCCCATCCCCATGTTCTATTTCTATCAAGACAAACTTCTAAGCTTTTATTGACAACCTCAAGTAGTCATGAACCACTATCATCTTCAGACTCAACAAACTGCTGAGTCTTTCTTCTTGTAGACCTACTTCTGACACCTCCTCTTGTTCTAGAAAATTGGTCAAATCATACGATTAACATAAGCGACCACAGTAATCTGCTTACTCCTCTTTGGTCATAGCATTTGGCCTATAACGATATTTGCCCTGGGCCAACTAAAGCCTACTTTTCAATGGAAGCAAGAGAATCGTTTCTTTTATTCTGACTAAAGTAAAATCATTATGATCTATGGATTATGTGGGTCTCAGAATTATTAGGAGGCTAGAGTTGTTCCACTATAAAAAAATAAAAAAATAAAAAAAACCTAAAAAATTCAGAAAAAGAATAAAAAACTGAGATGAGATGAAGGGGTCCCAGCAGCATTCAAACTCTGGGGGTCATGATTTGCCTGTAAGAACCATACTGTGCCCATGCTCAAGTGTAAACAATGAAAGTTTAAATTTCTGTCATGTACAACAATCCTGACAAATTCAAGCTTTTATAGGGCTTGGGGACCCAAATGCTGAACCTGATTATTTGAGTCATAGTTCTAGCTTACAATAATGTTTTAGGATCCTAAATCATTTTCCCTTCATGGTATTAAATGATGTATTTGGTCCCTTAATTATCAGAACTAACTAACAGTAGCCAACAAAAGCTGAAGCATTGGTCAAGGCTGTAAGATGGGCCTCAAGTCAGCCACAGGATTTTCCTGTTGAAACTGACTTTATTTATCAGCAACATTCAAATGTTAATTCTTCTGGCTTATGATGCAAACTCCCAGACCCAAACACAAGCTTCTTTCTCTATGACTCAGTATTCCTGACCCTGAAATGCATTCCAGGGTTATAAAACCCAGAGGAAGCAAGTTACAATGTAATTCAAAAATATCAAGCATTGGGCCAGCAAGATAGCCCAGTGGTCTAAACTGCCTGCTTAGGCAAGTTTAGGCAACCTCAGGGACGCGGTTCAATCCCCGTCACCATGTGCTGTGCCAGCCACTCCCCCCCATGGGTTGAGCCAGCCATAACATTATATATATATATATATATATATATATATATATATATATATATATATATATATATATCAAGCATTGGGTTGAACAGAAAGAGAGAAAATGTTAGACATGGAAAAATTTCATTCTCATTTTATAGATGAAGAATCTGAGCTAAAGGGACTTGGCTACCATTGTTTAGTTGGCTTATGTTTCAGCTTTTTATTTTTAAATAATAAATGAGAAGAATTAAAATGCTTTTCAGTGTCTATTGAAATGATCTGATGTCTTTCTGTACTCAACTATGTTCTTTCTCAGTAAAAGAAAATGATTCATCTATAATAATGCTCACCAAGGGCTGACTGAGATGACATCCAAGATTGGAGTTGGGTAGAAGATACCAAAAGCCAGGGGTGGCAAAAGCATAAGAAATAATCAAAGACCAACTTTCTACATTTCAAAAGTTTACTGTGTCAACTTTCTCTGGGGTTTTCTTCATGCACAGGAGGAAGTAAATGAGCTTTGCCGAGAGATAACTGAGGCTTGAATCACTCCACTTTTTTTTTTTTTTTTAACCTGAGTGTTAGTGTGATCATGCCAACTTCACAAGACTTCCATGGGACATAAATTGTTATATGGATAAAAAGTATTGTTCAGTACCAGACACATATTTCTCAGTAAATATGAGTCTTTTCCCCTCCCTCTTATAATGTTTAAAAATATATTACATATCCTCATTTACCTTTCCAAAATACACTTTTTAAAAATGACATTATGAGTAGATAAACAGAATATGGCAGATTTGTACAACAAAAAGTCATTCAGCCTTAAAAAGGGAAGAAATTTTGCACATGCTACACATGGATAAAACTTGAGGAAATTTGAGGTGAAACAAGCCAGAAACAAAAGGACAAACATTGTTCGATTCCACTGATATGACGTCCTAGGGTAATCAAATTCATAAAGACAAACAGAAGAATGGTGGTTTCCAGGGCTTGAGAGAAACAGGAAGTGTAAATTTACAATGTCATGGGTACAGAATTTCAGTTTAAACTGAAAACGCTAGAGGTGGCAGCAGTAGTGGTTGCATAATAGGATGACTGTACATAATGCTGCTGGACTAAATACTTACAAGTAGTGAGAATAGTGAATTCTAAATTCTAATATATATATATATATATATATACACGTATATATATTACTGTAATGAAATTTAGCATTAAAAGGAATTAAATTCGGTGGTGTTTCTGATTGCTACCAATTCCAATTTTAAAAGCAAACTCAAGGTTTCTGAGCTATACATTCCCCTACATCTGAGATTCCCAGACTGCCTAAGGTCAGTTTTGTTAAGTCGTGCAGAGCCTCTGCTTAGCTGTGGTGAGACACAGCACAAATGCTGAGGCAAGGCCCATGCTGAGGAGGTGGTGGACGCACCCACGTGCAGGAGCCGGCCATGTGCTGCAGCCCAGAAGGCCCTGGTCTTTCTGAAGGTAACTGAGCTGGTATGTGCAGCTCCCTAAGGCTTGCTTGCTTCTTCTCTTGCTGAGTCTGAGCCCAAGAGACAGTAAAAATGGCAAGTTTTGTCTTTCGTATTTTCTCATTCAATTTACTCGAATTTTACATTTATAATAATATTTCTTTCATCATAATAAAAAATCATGCCCGCTAACATCTTCATATTAGAGAAAAATCTTATTAGTAAAAGCTTGAATATTGTGGCTCATGGAAATCTCTGTCCTCTGAACTCAGAGCACCTCGTGCCAGTAATATTCAATTGGAATTTGTCATCTTGGGCTATGTGACATATCTTTTTTGTTCACTTGAATTGTCATCTATCATTGAGTCACATTCAGTAAATTCACTAACAAAATTTGATATCACCATTGCTTTGGGGTTGATTGAGAATCCTTTGGCTATAGAAGAAAAACACATACCGATTTTTTTTTATTTTATTGTTCAGCATATTTTATCCAGATTTGCTATCTAAACTATCGTAATCTAAATTGTCATTTAATATTTTACAGTGTCTCTCTCTATCCTGCTGTCAAAATTATCTACTTAAAATACAAATCTGGTTAAGCATATACATGTTTAACATCATGCATTCATTTGTGTGTTTAGTACAAACTTTCTGAGTAATGACTAAGCGTAATATGTGACAGGCCCTGGTATGAAATATAGCTTTGTCTTCAATAAACTCATTGTGCAGTGCAGAGATCACCATGACAATATCTGAAATATAATGTGATCAAGGAACAAATTTTTTTTAAATACAAGACACCCTAAGACCAAAAGGAAAGTAGGATATCAAGGATTAAGGCATATTTTACAGTGAATGTATCTTCCCATTGGATAAACTTAAAGCCAGAAATCCTTATTTATTTACCTTGGAACTTCCCCTGCTTCTTTTGTACTTGTTGACTTGCATGTCTACAAGAGAATCCCCAAAAGATAACACTTTTGAGTTAACTGACAGACTTGGAGAAGTTTTTACAATATATACTTGACAAAGGACCTTAGCAGATATGTAATTATATCATAATTACATCCACTGAGTAAACATACATTATAGCATCGTAAAAGAAAGAAGTTGAGCAATCCTTTTAGTTTTTTGGCCAATAACAATATGAAGAACTGGTAAAAGAAGAATCAGAAAAGAATGAAGATGTAGGGGCCTGGGAGTAGAGCTTTACGGTAGAGCCCTTGCCTAGCATATGTGAGGCTCTGAGTTCAATCCCTAATACCATACACACACACACACACACACACACACACACACACACACATACACACACAAACATACACATACAAATGAATGTGTGCTATGTACATATACCAAATCCCCACAAGGAATATAGTCATTGTGTATTGAAAATGCATACTAATAAAACCTAAATATTGAAAAAATAACCACAATGATGACTGAAATAGAAAAGACTGAAAATATTAAATATTGAGGAAATAAAAAATATCTGGATTTCTCCAATCCTGGTGCAAATATAAATTATCACAAACACTAAGAAGTTGTTGAATTTGTACAAGGCTATAGGAATGTTCATAGCAGTTTTTTTTTTACATAAGCCAAGAACTTGAAACAATTGGCACATCTGTCAACAGCAGGAAGGATATGTACAGTTGCTGTATTCACATACTGGAATGTATATTGAGCAGCATAGCGAAAAGCAATCATGCTACATCCAGCATTATGGATGAATTTCATAATTTTGAGAATACAATAGTAACACTTAAAAACAGGCAAAGCTATGGCAAAAGAGTAAAGTAATGACAAGTTTCAAGATCTACTTACTGGGAGACAGCAGGAGTGTGCTTTCTGGACTGATGGCACTACATGATAACTCTATTTGAGTGCATTTGGAATTCATCAAGACATATATTTAATATTTGCAAACCTTGCTGCATACAGATTAATCCTTAATAAAATCAGTGCTAAATGGTTGCTATCTCTCAGCTGTAGGATGTTAGGGATCCCTACTTTCCTCTCACCAGAATCTCTACCTGTGGTCCAATGCTCCACCTACAACTGAAGGTTCATCTGGTCTACAGGGAATCACCGGAGTCTCTATCCAGATATCAATTAGCTTTACCACTACTACACACAATATCAAACACCCACAACTTAAAGGAGGGGAGTTGGCCCATATCAACTGGTTCAAAGACAAGAAGATCATGGCTGAAGGGCATGGCAGAGTAAATGTTCACAGTTCATTGTACCTGGGAAGCAAAAGGGGAACAGTGGCAGAGGAAAGGGGGCAGAGATAACATACAGTATCCAAGAATACACCTCCATGGCCCATCTGGTCACACTCAAACTGTGCTTCAGTAATCTGTTTTAGTAATCTGTATCTTAATCCGATAAATTGACACATCAAGATTCATAGTCAAACCCAGAATCTACTTTGTTTTCTACACATACATTAAAATCCTTAAGCTTCTCTAAAGGATGGTATACCCTTAATGCTCTTCTCTCTTTGGGTGCAGGCAGAAGCTACAGGCTATGATTAGCCTCCACTGCCAACTGTTTTCACGATGGAGGCAAAATGGTAGGAGTTTGGGCAGGGAGATCATCTTCCCAGCATATAGAAAGAACATTGTGTTCTGCATGACCACATCCTTTTGCATATTTCAAACACTGGGCACCAAGTCAGGGGACAAGGCCCAAATTTCTTCTTATAAAGTGGTTCCGCAGCCAAATGTAGTTGAGCAGAATTTTGTAACAGGAACCCAAGGTCCCCGACCAGCAGTAGTTTCTTTTTAATTGAAGGCAAAAATATGTGTATTTCTGAAATACTGCAGCAGTAACTTCTAGAGTGGCACCTCACTGAAAAGTAGTCATTATTGATTGGGCTGTGTCAATTCTAAAGCCTTACAGATCCAATTAGAACAATAAGATCTGACAACAGAGTTTGTGGTGACATTATTGCCTTGTGGGACTTTCTCATCTGCATTGTCTGGGTCAATGTAAGATGAAAGCATGGAGTTCAAAGGACCTGACAAGCACACCCAGTGAAACACCACAGGAGAATTCTCCCTGTCTCCCATTAAGATGCATCTTCTTGTGTGTGAATAGGCACAGCTGTCACACCATGTTGGCTTAGCACCCACAGAACAACAGCAATACCCCTTAGGTTAAGCATAGCTTTTCCATGGATCACCTATAGCACATCTTCAAATTTGAGTCTGGATGAAAATATCAAAACAGAAAGGAAGGCTGTGGAGATAGATCAGCTCAGCTCAGCAGTCTAAGCGCCTACTTAGACAAGTGCAAAGACCTGGGTTTGATCCTCAGTACAGCATGCCCCGCCGGCCCCACCTGGGGCACCTGGAGGGGGCCACCAAGACCAAGTATGGTGACACACACCCTTAATTCCAGCGCTAGAGAGGCTGAAACACAAGGATCACTACAAGTCTGAGCTGCATTGTGAGACTCTGTACCAAAAGCATAAAAAAGGAGAAAGAAATTCTATCATTAATGTTTCCACACTTTGTATTGTTTGAACTGTGAGTGTACTGTACTAGAAAGTGGCCGCGTTTTGGGTAAAACTCCAATGTTTACCTCCAGACATAAGAAGTCCATCCAGAGGTGGAAACTAATTTTTAATTGAAAAAACTATGGTAAAGACTAATGTGAATGTGACTTATATATACTTTTAATCAGTATTGGATATGATACTGACCAAAACTAAAGAATTTAAATTTGATTTTTTAAAAATTATTTTAAACAACCATTCTTATCAGATGAGACATGATGCTCCTTCTGAGGTGATCAGTAATGTTTACAACCCCTGAATCTCTCTTAGTTACCTACGCCACCTGTCTTAGTTACTTTTCACCCATCGCTGGGACAAACAACCAACACTCAAAATGATGGAAGGAAAGGTTTATTTAGCTCACAGTTGCTGGAGGTTTCAGTTCATATTCAGCTGGCTCCAAGGCTGGGTGGCACATGGCAGAGAGCAGCAGTTCATGGCAGCAAAACAGCAACAATGGCATCAGAGGCAACAGAATAACCAGGGGAGCACAGAGCAACAACCAGAGTCTGTCTCTCTCTATATTACCTCAGGCTCTCTGCTTAGCCTATCCACCTCAGGCCACACCTATAATTCCCAGCAGAACTCAGACCCATAGTCTCATCAGTACTAAAACACATAATCCCAGTGGCTC
Source organism: Myocastor coypus (assembly GCA_004027025.1). Lineage (NCBI taxonomy): Eukaryota > Metazoa > Chordata > Mammalia > Rodentia > Myocastoridae > Myocastor > Myocastor coypus. Next base: position 103,799 of record PVJA010002299.1, read on the forward strand.
ATGAGTCAAGTCTCAAACTCCAGAAGTCCCGGTCCCATGATGGCATGAGGCTTTCGGGGACAACTAGACATAAACCATAACGCCACCATAGCATGAGAGGTCACAATTTGGGAGAGGTGGTTCTGATCCTAGGAAAACAGTGCATTGGTGTTTATTGTTGGGTTCCTGAAGCCTTTCTAGTTTGTTTCTTTTGTTTTTTCTCTTTGGTATCCCAGAACTCACTTTCTTTCTTAGGTATCATTCTATCTCCCAAAGAACTCATAAAATGCTTCAAACAGCATTCTTTAACTACTATCAATGCTAGCTTTTAATACAAATGCATAATGGCTTAATATATGAACCTATATTATGTGAATACCTGTAATTTACAAGAGATTGGCTGAAGCTACCTATTGTGGCTTTAAACCTCCAGATACCTCTAATGAAATCAATGGTAACACTTGCTATCAGAGTACTCTGTGCCTCCCCAAATCCTGCATGAAGCCTAAATTGTCAGTTTCCACCAAAAGGATTAATGAGCCTGGACTAAAATAACTTCAATAGTAAATGTTATACTAACAGATTAGTTGAGACAAGCCTGGATGCACAACATTGTCTATTTGCAATACAACCATAGCAGAATTCCAGAGCTACAATTTCTAAGATGCACCTATTATCTCTTTGCAACCAAGTAGTAAGAACAGATTATGGTGCATAGAAATAAGAGTGAAATGTCCAGTGACTCTAGACCAGCCTGGAAGTGGAACTTTCCAAAGCCCTCTTATCCTACCAGGCTGGCCAACATATTTGTTTTTACAAGGATTGGAAATTGTCATACTATCTTCACTCTTTTTTGTAATTACAGAAATGGTGCAGGTTCTGAAAATAAGTCAGGACAGAAATTACCAGCTTTTAGAAACCTTATTTGGAACTCTCCAGAAAGGCTGACAGAATTTGGATATGACCTGGCCTGAAAAGTATCTTGTGATCTGCCTGAAACCATCAGCTGCTTCAGCAAGGCTGTTATATTCCAAACACTGCACCAGATTCTGTGGATAGTGAGCTCACCTTTGAGCAGCATGGATTTGAAATACAAGAAGACAATGAGAAATGGTAAAAAGAAGTTCAAGATTGGGATCTAGAGGACCAGAGAACTAGAGATGGGGTCTAGAGGACTAGGCGAAATAGGACGTTACAATGATCTGCAGAGCAAACATTGCTGATGTCATGGGAGCAGAAAAAAGAGCTGTCCAGGGAACTGTAACATGAAGAGAAAGTCATCAGGAGGATGTTCTCAGGCGAGTCTCTACTGAAGCAGACAATCAAGGGAAAGAGTAAGCAGTCATAGAATAAATATGAAAGAATTAGGATGGAAAGCAAGGGAAGTGAGTGCCAAGGAGCAAATGTTAACACTGGTGTCAGACCACAGAGAGGCCAGATAAGAGAAAGGCAAGATGAAAGCGAGTGATTCAATTTGATTTTTAATTAGGAGCTGATCACCACTGAAGCTTTCTGGGCACTCTCTATGTAAAAGGAAGGGGAGGAAGCCAAATCAAGTTGCGTTCATGAGAAGTGTAGGTTAAGAAGTAGCGGTGTTTATTTTAGGTCAGATTGAAAAGAATAGCTATTTAAGGAGATAGAAGTTTTTGAAAAATAATTTTCTCCAAAGATGAAGAGGATCTAGGGAAATTTGTAGCCAAAGGGGAAGAAGCCAGTGTAGAGAAAGAATAACTGAAGATTTAAGACAAAGAGAGAATAATTGACGTAGCAGAGATTTGGTGGGAACAAAAAAAGACAGGATGAAGAAGTCCCAAATACCACAGTTAGCCTGCAAAAGTGAGAAGGGAAAGATGGGGATGGAAAAAAAAAAAAAAACCAGAAAGCAAAAAACAAAAACAGCCTGGTAAACCAGATATGGGCTGAAATCTTTTCTTATGGCCTCAATAACAGAGACAGAAAGCATCAAAGAGCAATAGGCTATGTCTCCGACTTCCTGTTCTGCTTCTCCAGTGTGGTGAGATCCGGGAACAAGTGGGAAAGAAGAAAAAATAATGGCAAGGTACCCAGAGGATCTCATAGTCAGACCATAAGATCTTAGATTAGGTGATTTTGAGCATGAAAGTTGGAAATGCTTTCAACAGTAGCTGTGACAAATGCCAGAAAATTTTCCAGTGGTCTAGGAATCCCAGTGCCATGACAGCCAATCAGGAAGGAAATGTAAATGCTTTGTTTAAATCAAGAGTTTAAAAGAACTAAGGAATTGGTTGGACATTACTGTATGGATATGTACAGTGGATAGTCCAATTTGGTTTTTCCAACTCAAGACTCAGCACTGTTGTTCATTCATGAAAGCTTCAAAGTAGGGCATGAAGGATTGGATGACTAATATCAGAATGCCAATAAAAATCTCACTAAAGTCACTGTGTGCTACTTGTCCTGATATATTTTTAAAAAATGGTGCCTTTCATCAGTTTTCCCATTTCTTAGTGTATATTTTTAGTACAAAAAGATGCATTTTGTATCTTTTTTCTTTTCTTTTTATCCTATGTTGATTTTTTTCTCATTTAAAACAATTTAGTATAACTACTCATTTATCATCTGTCTACAAGCCAAAAACTCTCAAATGAGTATCAAAAATCAATGGGTTCAGGGCAAAGAGAAGAAAGGGAGGTCAGAAACATTTCCTCTTATCTTAGTCGTCCCACCTTCTATTTTAACCTTTGATCCACCAACAGGTGAAGGGAGCAGTCAGTAAAGCTTAAAAGGAAAACATGTTTACAGCTTCTCCTCTCATCATCTTGGCCTTCCATCGTTGAATATGTCTGCCGTTTATCATACATCATTTCATTTCAAAAAGATTTTGTTAGACAGATTATGGAATAACAGAGAAACTTCAGGTTAACCATTCCATTATGGTTTTTCGTGCCAAGATGCTCACAAATCTTAATCTGAGTAGTGACAATTGTCTCTCTTTTATGACTAGGGTGCAGCTAGATCTTTTAGCTGGTGCCAATGGTGTCATCGATCTGGGAGTCGGTCTCACAAGGCCAACTCTGACAGAGCAACTTCTGTCCTTTGTATCACGACACTCTTCAGGCTTAGGCAAGTCTTGGCCAGGTCTGATCCTCAGGCCTCAAATCTCACAGTTCCTAGGATTATTAATTTAGTGCTTTTTATGACAACTAACCTCACTAAGACAAAAACTGAAAATTATTACAGTGGCAACGAGGCTCTGAAATTTTTCAAATGTACTCTTTTAGCTCTCTATTTCCCTTAAGCCATATGATGTCATTTGCCTCCCAATTCCTAAGTGCCAAAAATTCTACTTTCATGCCTCTGAAATTTGCCATACTATAAAAACCTCAGATCTCAGTTTGGGTTTGTATCCCCTCGCCAAAAAGGCAAAAAAAAAAAAAAAAAATTGCTTTTTGCTCTTCTTAAAAAGAGACTATTACACACACACACACACACACACACACACACACACACACACACACACACAGAGTCTATAAATCTATTGTCTGTTAAATCTTTTCCCCTCTTCGCCCTCCATTTTGGCTAATGGGGTGCCCTCATTTTATTCCAAATTTTCATTTCAGTAGCTTGTCATCTGCTGTCTGCTGCCTAGGCCCACACCTAAAAATCCCAACTTCACAGCTAACTGGGAGACTGATTTTCAAATTCAGTTACTTTGCTTTAGGATGTATTCATCAGTGCTTTTTTTTAAGTGAGAACATTTTCTCACTGATTTGGAAGTTTCATGGATTCTTGTTACATATTTACTAAAGCTTTTTCACTTTTTTAGCGAGAGAGAGAGAGAGAGAGAGAGAGAGAAAGAGAGAGAGAGAGAGAGAGAGAGAGAGAGAGAGAGAGAGAGAGAGCCTGCTTCCCATTCTAATTGCAGTCCCATTTCCTTAGCAAGTCCTTGAAAAAAGAACTCCCCAAGTCCCTAATCATCTCGCTAGTTGCAATCTCCATAATTGTGTCTCTTCCAGACTCCTTCTTGGCACAGCCCAGAGACTGATTTGCTCCATGTGGTTAAAAAGCTTTTATTTCATGCCAGTTAGTCCTTCTTGTCACAGCTTGCCTTCCTGGGCCTTGATGCTCCATTGGCTGCGATTGATCACGACAGGCTTCCTTTCGATCCCCAACCAGTGACTGTGGTCCTTGCTTCGTCTTCTTAATTTCAGGGCAGACTGAACTCTGTCTGACAGGATGATGGCTGCAGAGCTCTGCCAGGTCCCCACCTCCTCTCCACTTTCTTTTACCAGTTTAGCTAATCAGTTCAGGACAAACCTCAATGAAAAGACTAATTTCTCCCCTAACGCAATGTAAAATATTAGGACCCAGTGATTTGAATAAAATATTGGGGTTTAATGATCTTATTTCATCCTTTCACCGATAGTTCACAGCCGTAAGCAATTTTGCTCTCACTTCCACCTATGTCTTGGCAGGACACTTTCTCAGTATTCAAGGATATTTTTGGCTGTCATAACTCGAGGAGGCTATCACTGGTACCTAGAAGGCAGAAGCCAGGGATGTTTCTTAACATACAGAAACGTATAGGGCAGACCACAAAAGAAAGAATTATCTGGCTCCAAATGTTAATAGTCACCATGTTTGGGTAGATCATATAATTGTATTAACCACAACCCAACCACCACAACAAGACCAGAAGACTAGACTGGCATATGATCACTGTTTGTTGATGAACCTATGCAACTTTTTTTTTACCAGGTCCATGCAGGAGGAGGAAGAGGAGGCAGAGGAGGACCCTGGAACTCAGGTGACAGCTCCTGTAATGGTGCCTGGAAATCAGCCACAGGCTTCCTAAACTATGGAGTCCAAAGTGAGCCTGAAGGAGGACAAGAAGACTTGTATCAGGTCAGGAGCTTTGGCTATTGTTATTAGCACATATCAGCAAGTATTTCTGGATTTAAGAGCATGAATGAATCTTTGAGGCATATGATTACTAAATCTGTAGAGTTGGCTTTCCCTTGGGTACTTACTATTGAACAATTCCACTACAAGAAAGTAGGACTTACAAAAAAAAAAAATATATATATATATATATATATAGATGTAGATATATAGATACTAGTAAATATATATTAACATATAACATATATATATAAAGAGAGAGAGAGAGAGAGAGTCATGCCATGTCTTAGAGAAGTGACTTCCCCAAAGACTCAC
>PVJA010002300.1:0-60288 GCA_004027025.1 Myocastor coypus
TTTTTTTGTGGGACCAGGGTTCAAACTCACAACCTTGCACTTGCCAGGCAGGCACTTGTGCCACAGAGCTATCTCCCCAGCCCCTCTCTTGGTAACTTCTTTTGAGGTGAAAAACTTCTCAGCCAGAGGAGGTCCCATTTGTTGATTCTTCCAAGTGTTATATGTGCATTTTGATTTTTTGTCCATGAACTCTTTGCCTACCCCAATGTCAAGATTTCCTCCAACTTTCTCCTCTAGATTTAGGGTTTCTCATTTAATATTTAAATCCTTAATCCATTTTGATTTTAGTTGAGTGCATGATGATAGACCTGGATAAAGTTTTAGTTTTTGACATGTGGAGAGCCAGTTTTTCCAGCACTGTTTGTTAAAGAGGCTTTCTTTCAGTAAACATGTTTGCCCCCTTTGTCAAAAATAAGGTGGTTGAGTGTGTTTGTATTTGCTTCTGCATCCTCTGATGTATTCCACTGATCCTCAGGGTTTTTTTTGTTTTTTTGTTTTGTTTTGTTTTGTTTTTTGCCAATACCATGTTGATTTTATCATGGTAGCTCTGTAGTATAACTTTACATCAGGAATTATAATGCCGCCTGCCTTGTCTTTGTTGACCAAGATTGTCTGTGCAATTCTAGATTCTTTCTGGCTCCAAATAAATTTTAGGATTGATTTCTGCAGGCATTTCAGAGTGTTGTAGTTTTCATTGAAAAGCTCTTTCACTCCTTTAGTTAGGTTAATTCCTAAGTATTTCATTTTCTTCAGTGCTATCATAAAAAGTATTGTTTCTCTAATTTATCTCTGTGTTTATCTGTGTAGAAGAATGCTATTTACTTTTGTCTGTTGACTTTGTACTCTGTTATGCTACTGAATTTGCGTATTAATTCTAGTAGCTTCTTGGTGGAATTCTTTGCGTCTCCAAGTAGATTTATCATACCATATGCAAGTAGTGATAGTTTAACTTCTTTACTTATTATTCCTTTTATTTCTCTCTTGTCTAATGGCTGTAGCTAATGATTTCAGAACTATATTGAATATGAGTGGCAATAGGGGACATCTTGTCTTGTACCAGATCTAAGAGTAGAAGATTTCAGCTTTTCCCCATTTCAAATTATGTTGGCCATTGGGTAGTCATAGATGGCTTTTATCAGATTGAGGTAGAGGCTCTCTATTCCTATTTTCTATAGTACTTTGAACATGAATGAGTGTTGGACTTTGTCAGAAGCCTTTTCTGCATCAGTTGAGATGATCATGTGGTTTTTTGGCTTTGGCTCTATATTGATACAATATATTACATTGATAGATTTGTGTATATTAAACCATCTTTGCATCCTTGGGATAAATCCTACCTGGTCATGGTGTGTGATCTTCTGGATGATTTGTTGTATTCTATTGGTGAGGATTTTATTGAGGATTTTTGCATCTATGTTCATGAAAGAAATAGGCCTATAGTTTTTTTATTTGCATCTCTCTGGTTTTGGTATCAGTGTAATACTTGCCTCTAGGAATGATTTGGGGAGGATTGTTTCCTTTTCAATTTCATTGAACAGTTTGAGGAGTATTGGGATTATGTCTTCTGTAAATTTCTTGTAGAATTTAGCTGTGAATCCATCAGGACCTGGACTTTTCTTTCTCAGTAGACTTATTACATTTTGTATTTCATTGACTGTTACTGGGTTATTGAGTTCTTATATCTTGATTCAGTTTTGGTAGTTTGTACCTTTCTAGGAGTCTGTCCATTTCATCTGTGTCTTCATTTCTGTGAGAGTAAAGATTCTTAAAGTAGCTATTAATGATCCTGTGAATCTCTGCTGGGTCTGTAATAATTTCACTCTTTTCATTCCTTATTGCTTGGAGTCCTTTCTTTCCACTTTTTATGAGGTTAGCTAGAAGCTTATCAATTTCATTTAATCTTTCAAAGAACTACCTTTTTGATTCATTAATTCTTCATATTGTTTTGTCTTGAGTTAATTTTTGCTCTATTCTTTATAATTTCCTCCTGTCTTTGGGCTTTGGGTTTTGTTGCTGTTTTCTAGTCGGTTTAGGTGCTACATAAGAGTATTTGTTCCTGTTCTGTTTTCTTAATGTGAGTTCAGGGCTATAAATTTCCCTCTAAGAACTGCCTTCATTGCATCCCATAAATTCCAGTAGGTTGTGTTTGAATTTTCATTAAAGTATTTTTTTAATTTCATCTGTAACCCACTAGTTGCTAAGAAGAATGTTAATTTGCATGTATGTCTGCGGTTCTTGTGATTTCTTTTGTCATTAATTTCTACTTGTGGTCAGACAATATACATGGTATAATTTCTGTTTTCTTGTATATACTTAAGCATGACCTGTGCACTAGTGTTTGGTTAATTTTGGAAAATGTCCCAGGTGCAGCTGAAAAAAATGTGTATTCAGAAGTGGTTACATGGAACACTCTTTGTATGTCCTCTTGGTCCAGTTGTTCCAAGATCTGGTTCAGTTCTGCTACTTCTTTGCTAATTTTTTGTCTGCTTCACCTATCTGGGATAAAGGGGTATTAAGGTCTCCTGTTAAGATTGTGGTATTGGATATTAGACTTTTCAAGTCCATTAAGAGTTGTCTTATATAACTTGGTGCTCCCGTGCTGGGTGCATACACATTTATGACTATTACCTCTTTATCTTGAATTTGTCCCCTAACCAGTATGTAGTGGCCTTCTTTATTTCATTTGATCAGTCTTGGTTTGAAGTTTAGACTGCCTGCAAGCAAGATTGCTACTCCTGTTTTTTTTTTTTTTTTTTTTTTTTTTTTTTTTTTTTTTTTTTTTTTTTTTTTTTTTTTTTTTTTTTTTTTTTTTTTTTTTTTTTTTTTTTTTTTTTTTTTTTTTTTTTTGAGGTGCTGGGGCATGTAGTACTCTTGTTTTCCATCCTTTAACTTTTAGCCTATGAGTTTGAGTTAAGTGTGTTTCTTGTATACAGCAAATGGTTGGATTTTGCTTCCTTATCCACTCTGCAAGCCCATTTCTTTTAATTGGATAATTGAGTCCATTTACATTGACAGTTATAACTGAAATATATTGACTTATGATTGACATGTCTTTTACTTACTACAGTTTACTGCTTTTGCTGTGGTTGCCCTATTTGGTGGGTTCTTTCTGGACTCATTTGTAGAGATCAGGTCATTTTGGTCTCCCTCAAAAATATTTTTAAGTAATCTGTGTAGGGTTGGCTTTGACATCATGAAATTCTTTAGTTGTTCCTTGTCATGGAAGTATTTCACTTCTCATACCTGAGTTTTTCAGGGTAATGCAGTCTGGGCTGGAATTTGCTTTCATGGAGGACTTGAAGCACTCTGCTCCATGTTCTTGACTTCATGGATTTTGAAGAGAAATCTGCCATTATTCTGATGGGTTTTCCTTTAAATGTGACCTGCTTCTTTTCTCTAGTGGCTTTTAGAATATTATTCTTCTGCTGGATTTTTGGGATCTTGACTATTATATGTCTGGGTATGTTTCTAGTTGAGTTGATGTTACTTGGAGTTATGTATGCTTCAGTTATCTGAATGTCTGATGATTGTCTCATATTTGGGAAGTTTTCTGCTATTCCTTCTACCCATATTCTTTTTATATCATTTATATTGACTCCTTTTTCATTGATTCCTATTAATCTCATGTTGTTCATTATTGCATCATTTTGCAGATGTTGAATTACTTTTTCCTGCATCCTGGTTGTCTTTAAGAGATCCTTCCTTACCCTTTCACTAGCTGTGACTTTGTCTTCAAGATCTTAAATCCTATCTTCACTTTCATTCATACAGTGTTATCAGCTTGTGATTGACATTTTATTTTCCTATTTATCTCTTTGAACCTGTTTCATGCCATCTCTTTCCTATATAGCTCACTCAAGGATTCCATCATTTTTCTAATCTCTTAATTTTTTATCAATGTTTTCTTTAGCTGTATTCTTTCATTATACTTATCCTTTCTTTTTCTACTTTAGAGGTTGCTTCTGCTCTCATTTTCTCTACCTTTCTGCAGATGTTCTTTTACTTCAGATGCTATTAGAGATGACTTTTTTTTTTTTTACTTCAGAGGTTATTTCTGATCTGATTCCCTCTATGCTTTTCTGCAGCTGTTTTGTTACTTCAGTTTCTAGCAATTCAAAGATTCTTTGTTAACTTCAGAGGTTATTTCCAATCCAAGTTCCTCTATATGTTTCTGCATTTGTTTCTTTACTTCAGATGCTAATTCAGAGATTTCGTCTATATGATTCCCATTTTCTTGTATCATAGTGTCTTCTGCATTTGTTCCAGGTGGGCTTGGGACCTCAGGTTACATTTTGCTCCTTGTCTGTATCATTCTGAATAGCCATGACCTTTGGTGCAGGACTGAGTGCCCGCAGGTTGGTCGTTCAGTCTGTGCTGCTGGGTATGCTGAGCGCTTGTAGGCTCGGGGAGGGAGGTCTCACTCACTTGACGGGCCTGGCTGCTGGATAGGCTGTGCTTGTGGCGGGCTGTAGGTCTCATGAGGCGGGCCTGGTGTTGACAATCTTTTGTACGAGGATGTTTTTTAATATCCTGTTCCTCTCTGCCTTTTCATGGGACTTTATTCTCTGTAGATATCAATTAGCAGTTAGTATGGAAGGACTTAACTCTGGACTTCCACACACCTTAGCATTACCTTCTCCCGTGCTGACTTTCCAGTGACACATGCAGCTCCCTAGCTTCCTAGGAAGAGTGCTGGCCCACACCAAACTACTGAGGGAAGGACCTCAGAGCATCTGCAAGAAAGGTCTGTGGGGCCATGTCCAGAGGAGCATGTGTGCACCCCGGATTGTGGGAGACTGAGACAGGAGGATGCAGAGTAGCACTGAAGCCCTGGGTTCAGTTACATGTACCACCATGGCTCCTCAGCCAGGGAACATGCCGCTCCTGTCCTCAGCAGCAGCTCCCATCTTAGGGACCACTGCACTGCATCATGGTGTTGTGGGGACCAAGCCCTGGCCGTGGATGGCTAATGCTCCTCCTTCCTCTCCACCAACACAGACACGGCAGTGCCATGTGTGCACCAGAGCTGGTGCTGTGGCTACCACCAGCAGCAACCTCTTTTGAGGTGAAGTGGGCTCCACGGACTTTCTCTGCACAGCTGGCTGCACAGGTCTGCACATGGAGCGGCCAGCTGTGCTCTTCCTTGTGCAAGGCTGAGACAGCCCTGAGCTCACTCAGCCCCGAGCCACCACCCTCCCCGCAAATCAAGGTCTCCCACTGAGGTGCTCAGGGTGTGGGCAGTTCTTCTTTCAGGAGAAATCCCTGGAAACAGAGGTGTGTAAACCCCTCCCTCTGGCCTTCCACAGGTGCATCATCTCCGGCATGGCTTCGGGAAGCATCGTCCTGTTCTACAATGACTTCAACCGGTGGCATCACGAATACCAAACCCGCTACTGAGGTGACACCCACCTCAGCCCAGAGCAGGGGAGGACCATAGCTAGCACACCTGAATGTAACTTAAATTTGCTTGACTGAGCAAAATATTTTTAAAATTTAATTGCTATTTTTGTAGACTTTGCTTGACTTTGGCGGGGACAGCAAGGCAGAAACTGGTTGCTGGGTTCTGTAGTTTTAAAAAAAAAATCTATATTTTTAGTCATGAGAACTCTATTTTCATCAGTTATGGAAACTATACAGCAGAGCAAATAAGCCCACTGTCCTAGCTATATTCTGAAAAATACGTTTCCCATGGGCCTATAATCTTGAGAGCAAACTTTCACAGCAGGGAAATGAGTCCTAATACTGGGGTGGGGACTTTTATGCTCTACTTTCAGTCCTGTATTTTTCCAAACAATTGTTTTTCTTTAATGTTAAAATTTCTGGGATTTAAATAGTAATGTTTAAATTATGGCAAGTGTAAATTAAAGTATCTCAATGAAGTATTTCTATAGTCTTCTTCAAGCATGTTTTAGACCTAGAAAATGCTTTAGAGAAAGCTGTTCTACCGTGTGGTAAACGTAAAGGATCTAAGTTATAGCAAGTGTGACCTAGTTACCACTTTTCTTGATCTGTCATCCTCATAGCACAAAATGAAGTGATGGAAATGGTCTGGGCTCGCAGCTTTTGCTTTCTCTGAAAGTCAGTGGAAGCACCAAAGCTCCACGGTCCCCAGCGCTGGGTGCGAGAGCAACACATACACACACACCTGTGCTGCCAGCAATACCTCCTGACCTTCGCTACTGAGCCACCTCCCCCTTCCTCTTGATTAGTGATTTGTACTAAGATACAATGTTATTTTCGTGTTATATAATTCTACTTTTCTAGTAGATTGCTGTATGGGAATCTGTGATAAAATGTTTGAGAACAGGTCTGTATTACATGAATAAATTCTTTGTATGTTGTGAACTTTGCACTGGAACTGACATCGTCTGTTTTCCACACCACCTGCCTACATGGGCCCCTCCCTTTTTCTCTTCTTTCCTATACATGTAGGCATTTTCTAAAAGCCAAGATTGGAATGAACAATTCAGCATGGCAAAAATATATGCTAGGTGTGGTGGTGCAAGCCTATAATCCCAGACCTTGGGAGGTTGAGGCAGGAGGATTGGTGCGAGTTTGAGACCAGCTTGGACTACAAAAGTGAGTTCAAGGCCAGCCTGAACTGCATAGTGAGACCTTGTCTCAAAAAGACAAATAGAATAGAATCTGTAATCAGATTATTGGGAATAGCTCTTTTCATTCCCAATTTTTAAACATGGATAACACACAAGGAACACCTCAGAGTGGTTCAGCCATAGTTTTTCATAGTAAGCAGCCAGAGACTGCAGACAGCAGGAGTTCTCTGGTGAACTCTTCCCACTTAATGGGACATCTAGAAATGGCCAAAGGACTCCATGGTGTGTCCTGGCTCACCTAAGACAAATCATCATTTTATAACACAAACTACTTAAAAGGAAAACACAGAGATAAAACATGAGAGAGGAAACCACACTGAATGCTACAAGTTCCATAAATTAAGTAGGCTTGCTGACTGGTACCAAACTGGAACATATTCTACTTTGGAGATAGAAGAAATTGGCAGTACCTAAGTCATATGCCAGACATAACCCACTACTTACCTGTCTTTCCAAGCCAAGAGTACTGCCTCTTGGAGCTAAAAAATGTTACTTTGCAGCCTTTATTGTGTTAAGCCCTTAGAGCTATGGAAAATTGACTGAACATTAGCAATACTTCATGAAAGACATACAAAACTTCAGCGGAAGGATTTCTTAATGACAGAATCTGAGTAGTACAGCTTCTTAGGGTTTACTTAGCATTACCCAGCTTTAAAAGAAATGGGGCTGTGGAGATAGCTCAATAGAATAAGCACTTGCTTGGCAGGCACACGGGCTCGAGTTCAATCCCTGGCTGGTGGGTGGGGGAAGAAATACTATTACTTCAAGTAAATGTAGGCAAATTAGGAGAAACAAGGGAACTTGAGCAGCTGGGAGGAGCCTGGAAGAGCTGGGCTGTTGTTCTGGCTGCACGCTGTGCAGTATCCTAATGCTGCCTCATTCCTGGCTTATCCGTTCCCAGTGCTGTACAGCCAGGCCAGCCCTGAAATTCTGTCAGTAAAGACCCCACTCCCATGCTCTGTGTAAGGAAGCTGGAGAGCTCTAAAGACAGCATATGAAAGTCTGAAATGCATGAATACAAACCTATGGAGAGTTCACCCTCAGAAAAACATCCATTTCCAAAGTATCCACAAATGTTTGTATACATGAAGTGTGCATAGTGAAGAAACATCATTCGGGTCTACTCCACAGACCTATGGAGAACACAAGGCAGTGATACTGGCGAAGACCAGGTCCCCATCCCATGGCAAACCCTAGTTTGCACCTGACAGCTCAAGGTGGGTCAGCTCCATGGAGGGGAGGTTGGACCTCTCCGGTCTCTGATCCTTGTTATGCACTGGAGCTGCCGGGGTACCAGTGTCTGATGTGACAGATTAGGAAGCGGGCAGCCCTGACCTCCTACCCTCACGCCAGGTTACTGTGGGCCACAGCATAGCCACAGACAGGCACACGTAACTCAAAGCTCCAAGGGTATATGCCCTACACAGAGCAAAGACCCGGCCTCACTCCAGTCGCCTGGCCTGGGCAGCTGCCCTTGACCAGGACCCAGTCTGATCTTGCAGCTTCACAAGTCTTCACTGCAAGCTAGGACATTTCAATACTTCCTCAAATGAAAGGAGAAAAGCCCACAAGGCAGAAAAACAAACCAAAAAACCACATAAAGTAAATAAAACAACTTTTTAGGGCTGGGGAAATAGCTCAGTAGAATGAACGCTTGCCTGGCAAGCACAAGGTCCTGAGTTCAATCCCTGGTAACGGGGGTGGGGGGGTGGGGGGGGTTAAAATTCCATTCCATATCACTGGAGTGGCAGGAACATCGTCTGGATTTTTGTTATAGCTTTGAAAAGGTAAGCCTGTGAGGCACTTCTTGGGTCCTCTAATCACAAGATCACTTACTGTTTTTTTAAGTGTCTCTTGCTGCCCAGGCTGGCACTGGATTCTTAGGCCCCAGAAATCCTCCTGTGTTGGCCTTCTGTGTGGCCGGGGCTGCAAGCACACAGGCTCCGCACCTGGCTTGCTGTTAATCACACTGAATGCCACAAACCAAAACCGAGTGAGATGGCCCAGCCCAGGCCCGTCACGACCTCCTCCCCAAGGATGGGGGGTGGTCCAGCCTCCAGCAGCTCATCCCCTAGAAGAGACCCTCTGGCACACTTCTGGGAATTCTGAGACCTTGCTGGTCGCATGCAGGATGCACAAAATGAATTATTTTTCTGCCTCAGATTCAGGAATATTTTTCCTTGCTAAGACCAAGATGGTGGGAGAGCTGGGCAGAATGTGACTTCAAGGCACCAGGCAGGAGAAAGCCTTGGGCAGTTTCAAAGATGGGTCCCAGACCCAGCTCCAGCCTGCCAGCCTGCACCCAGCGCAGCCCTGGAGGAAAGGGCGGGTGCTTGCAAAAGGGCCAGGAGCCGTGCCTTGCAAACGTGCTGCCTGCCACCCTGTGCCACCCTGGGGCCTCCTATGAGACCAAACACAGTGCCTAGCAGCCCCCAACACCATGGGACTCGGCCCAACACTGTTCCCACCAGCTCTCAGCTACCCAAGCAGCAGCCCTGATACTGGGACCTCTTCCAGGAGCCCAAAGCGCGAGGCTGCTGTGCCTGGCCGGCTTGCTCCCTTGATAAATGTGGCCTCCATTCCCACACCCGTCAGCTGTCAGCTGATACCTGAGCATTTCCAGTGGCCCAAGAGGAATCCCATGTAAAGCAACCAAAGCCACACTGGACCACTCTTATCATTGCAGTCTCACTTTTATCTGGACCCTCAAGGCTGCTGCTACCTGCTGGCCCAGTGACCATAGGGGAAATAAAGCCTGCACCCTTCCCACACACTTAAGACAACAGTGTACAAAGCACCACCTCTCCGATCATCTGTCTCTAGCATGTATCTTTTCTTCTGCCAGGCTTTGGTGGCCAGGGCTTCTCACCCCCACCCCATAGGCTGCCCTCTTTGGGTGATGGTGGCCTTATCCCCATCTGCACCTCAAGGCCCCAGGCCAGACCCACATCCTAGCAGAGCTGTGCCCGGCCACACTTGGCCAGTGCTGAGCCTGCCGTTTTTGGCTGCCAGGGACACAATCCTTGCCGCTGCCCTTCCCCCAATTACGGGACAGAACCAGGACTCAGCTTTGGTTTTAGGCCTCAGGTCTGGGTCAGGTTCTACCGTGCTAACCTAGATGAGCCCCTCCCATTGCAAAGGACGATGAGGCCCTGGACATGGCCTTCCATGGGCAGGATAAACTGTAATGAAGCTGGGCTGATAGGTAATAAAACCTCGAACAGGGGCCATCCAGCCTGAGAGGAGCAGTTCAGAGCCAGAGCCAGATTCCAAAGATGAGGTACAAAAGAAGGCAAAATACCAGTCATTTTTTGAATACCTCAAATATGTTTGGGCCTATTAAGTTAAGTGAAATATACTATAAAAGTGAACTTTACCTGCTCCCTTATTAATTTTTTCTCCTACCAGAGATCAAACTCAGGACCGTGTGCTTGCCAGGCAGGTGCTTATACCACTGAGCTATCTCCCTGGCCCTTACAAATTTTTTTAACACAGTACCTGACAACAGTCACATATGTGGCTTGCATTTTATTTCCATCAGATAGTGAACTGCTTGAGAGCTTTCTCCAAGACAGTAGCCAATGTCCTGTTTTTCTTTCAGTAAATTTAATCCATTGCAAACTGTCTGATCTCCAGCTCACGTTTCACCCTTTTTTGCCACAACAGCATCCTGAGTTTAGCCACGTGCATTCATTCTGCACAACCCACACACTTCTTGCTGCAAAGCAAACTTTTTAGAAAGGAAAGAACCAAAGTCTTGGGGAAAATGTCACCCCCTTCCGTTCTACCCTATCAAAGGTCAGTTTCTTCAGACACTGACCCAGCACAGGAGGGGAGCAAACCCACGACATGACAGCCACGCTCGTGCGGGATCCGAGAAGCTGGCAGGTAAGCACCCGAACCATGCTGGGTTCCAAGGACAGACTTAGAGCTTGATGAATGTCTGCTCAGCAAATAGTCAGACAAGCAATCTGCCTGTGGTGTGAGAACCTTGAAGCAGTCACAGATGCCACCAGCCCTGATGAGCACCTTATACAGCTCCTCTGCTTCCTGGCGCCATCTCTGGCTATGGCTTCAGCCCACTGCTTGGCCTCTCGGTCCCCTCTTTGACCTTGGTACACCTCTTGGCTTTGGAAGAGCTGTATTCCCTGACCCAGAGAGTGCAGCGCTGCTAAGGCAACACCTACTTCCTCGCTGTGCACCTGCAGCTCCAAGGAGGGCAGCGGGGTCTTGTCCCTCCCCATATTAATGTTCTTCTTTATGAACTGTGATTAAAAAGTGACTTTTTAAAAAACTGTATTACAATAAGACACTGCCACGAATGACACTGCCGCTCGGATGCCTGCCTCGTCATGAACATGCCCGTCCCATCACCCCTGCCACATCACTGGCCTGTGCGCTCATCTCCCATCAGCACGTGGGCACCGTGACTGCATCCCACGAGGGGCTGCTGCACGCACGTGGCCTGGCTTCATCCCTCTTCAAGCCGCCTGCTCCTCCATCTCCAGAGCCCCTCCATGTGAGGAAGATCCACTCCCCTACTTCCTATTACCTTGCTTGTATTTTGCTATTTACATTTGGGGCTCCTCATACAACAGAAACCATGCAGTTTTCAGGCTCCCATGTCTGACTTTACTCGGAGTTGCCGCCCGACGTCTTGCTGTCTTGCGGGCAGTTCTGCGAGTCTCCTTCATGTCCAACTGCACCTAGTGGCTGCCACAGTGACCGAATCAGTTTAGATCGTTTACTTGGCATAGCTGTCCTGACTTTGGGGAGAAGTCAGAAGCTGCACAGCACCAGGTACAGTGGGTAAGTGGCTGAGGACACAGAGATGTCTTTACAAGCCACTTTCCCACTTGTCCTATGGCACACAGCAGCAGCAGTCCACATACTTTTTATTATCCCACACAAAGTGACAAGAACGATGGGATAGGTGTGTTCAAAGCAAGGTTAATTCTGAGATGACACTGTGTCTTTGAGACAGGACCTCGCAGTGCAGCTCAGGCTGGCTTGGAGCTCACAGCAATCTTCCTGCCTCCTGAGTGCTGGGATCACAGGTATGAACAAACTACAGAATGGAGATGCCAGTTACTTTGGTTGTCCCTTGTACATCAGTTCTTCCTTGGTAGGAATGAAAATATTCCCAGGGAAAGCTACAAAAGAGCTTGTTCGGACGTCAGACAGCGCGGACACAGGCAAGTGTCCTAGACCCAAGCCATAGCTTTGCAGCTGTTCCCGCGGCAACCATGGACCCAGGAAGTCCCCACAACTTCATGGACAGCCTACAGATAAGGCTGGGGCCAGCGCTGGCCCGACAGGGCTCATCCTGGTGTCAGCCAGCCCAGATGGCTGTAAGAGCTAACACTGTGAAGCCTGGAGAACTCAGACAGAGGCCAGGCCAGCACATCCAGGCACCAGGCAAGTGGCTGTCAAGAGGGACACCAGCAAGAACGGCGAACAGAGTGTGGCTCACAGGACAGCAAAGAGCAGAGCCAGGCACCGTGCAACCTGAGGGAGACACAGACGCAAGCACAGCCACCCTCCCAAACTTCCTGCAGGGCTCCCCAGGGCCTGGCTCACCCTGGAGCTACTGTCCCAAGCTCCCTCAGGAGTGACCTCAGCTCAGACCAAGCACAGCTCCATCTCCTGGGCCTCCTAAGCCAGCTCTTCCTTGGTGGCCATGCTGGCCTAGCCCATGCAAGCAACCACACAGACACCTCGCCCTTCCCGATGGCTTCGTTCTGAAGAGGGAAGAGTTTATTGCAGTTGGGGACACTCATAGGAGGGAAAGTCGTAACAGTGCGAATGAACTACACGAAGGGCCCACCTACTCACAAGATGAGCAGGTCCAGCAAATACACGGCCGCGTGTAATTATTAAAAACAGTAGGGCGGTGGAAAAAAAGGAAAAACTGCCAGCAGCCTTCCAGGTTAGCGACAGGGTGTCCAAGGGGTGCCTCCTGCCCCGGCCAGCCACACTCAGGGAGCCCTGGCTCCTGGAGGAAAGCAGACAGGAAGCTGGCTCCACAGGGATGAGATGCCAGGCCAGGAGTCCTGCACTGGCTCCTCAGCAGCGCCTCAGGCAGGATGGGGAAGGCGAGAAGGGGAAGGCAGGGAGGAAGCCACTGCCCTGGACTGGGGCCAAATAAATATCCAGCTTGCAGTGCGCCTGCCTGCCGCTGGTCGAGGACAGTGACCTTGGCATCCTGGAGGTGGGGAGGTGCCCCGTCGCGTCTCCCAGGACATGCGCGAGGGGCAGCGCAGGCACTATCCTCATTGAGAAGGGAGCAGCCGGCGCAATCACAGGAGTCTACTGGCAATGAACACGGAATTGCCACAAAAATCCTTTCTGCTGACAGAAGCTGCAGTGGCGTCCGTCGCCCTGCACACGAGATGACCAAAGTCTAGTCGCCGGGACATGCGGCTCCACACTGACGGCAGGAGTCACCTCCAGGAGCAACGTGCAGAGTGTAGGTGACAACAGCCCTGTCCTTGATAGCCTTGGGAGGACTGGGGCCACAGCAGGCGGTCAGGAGACAGACATATCCAGCGGGGACAGCAGGGCCAGGCAGCTGCACGGGCTCAGTCTCGGTGGCGACGCCAGGTCCCGGCACGTTCACAGCTGGCGGCTGGAGGAGAACAGGGGCGTAGGGGAGCTGCCGGGGGCGCGGGCGCACACTCGGGGGGCTCCCGGACCGGAGGAGGCACGGGCGAGCTTTGCTCCGCCGCAGGTCTGCCGCCTTCGGGCCCGTGCTTGCTGCTGAAAATCTGCCCCTCCTTATCTAGAGCCGTGTTCTGGGGAGAAAGCAGCAGACAGCGTTAGTGCCCGGGCCCTCGCGGGGGTGGGGGTGGGGGCGGGGGCGCACAGAGCAGGACAGCGCATGCAGACGCAGACAGGGAGAAGTAACGCTGCGCCCGCGCGTAGGCAACCTCGCCTGGTCTGGGCTGCCCCAAGCTAGGGAGCTGCTGGCTGTGGCCCAAAGAACCCAGGGACAGTAGATGCCCCTGGGGCTCCGCTTTGGCTGCCTGTCAACTCAGGGTACTCGGGCAAATTATGCTTTGTGGCTGGAGTGGCCTAATGTGACACCCAGGCCTGTCCTCTTCTAAGGGCCTCCCTTCCTAGGAGAGGACTTCTGTCCCTTGTCACCCTCAAAGTACCGCATCAGCTCCCTCACTTGGGGAGTGGAGCGGAGAAACAGCCCCACCCCAAGGGGAGCTGCTCTCCCTCTCCCTTTCCCCGGGGTCTCTGGAAGGTCCCTGTGACCCAGCCACGGGGTGAGGGAGGTGGCAGCTTCCAAGAACAGCAGACCGCGAGGCCCTGTGCACCCCGAGGGCACCGACAGGCACCCGTTATTTCTCCCCTCTGCGCAGGGCGTGGGCGCAGTAAGCATAGCCGTGCAGTGTGCAGTCAGTACGTACCGTGGCCGTGGACCTAGGCGGAAAGCAAGGCAGGCAGCGGGAGAGGCAGGCGAGAGGAGAGAAGCGGGAACAGAAACCAGACTTACTCAACAGAAGCCACAAGGTCACGCCTAACTCAAAGTCGGGGACCAGCTGCCCACCCCCACCAAGGCTCCCCTCCTCGCCCCAGGCCATGCTGCTGGGTGCGGTAAGGCTTCGGTCACCCGATTTGGCCACAAGGCGGCCCTGCTGGTCTCTAAGGACCAAGAAAACAGTGCCAAAGCGCACAGGCCTAAGTGTACACAAATGCCACCTTCTTAGAAAACTCTATGCTTATCGCAAGAGCCACGCAAAGGAGGAAGCCAATGTGCAGACTGAGGCGGGAAAGAAGAAAGATGAGAGAGGTCCAAATAAAATTGCTCATACACCCATGGAGGCCAAAGGAACAGAAATAAAGAGCGCTGGAGGTAGACAACGCTGGTACGCGTTTCAGACTGCACGCTGTCTAGACCATCTCGGTGGATTAGAAGTGCACTGCCATCTGATCCCCAAGACCACCTCAAAAGATAGCCACTGGCTCAAACTAAGCAGTCCCGTGGGTTCTGCCCTACACCTGTGGCATTCTGGACTACTTCTGTTCTCGCTTTTGGCTGAGCATAAAGTATAAAGCATGTACAAGAAATCATCTCTTCTGTGGTAGCTGAAGACAACAAAATAAAACCAGGAAATACAGCAGCCTCACAGAACCACAGGCCTCTGGAAGCAGAGCCTGCGCCATGCAGTGATCTGTCTCGGGGGCCGGCGAGGCCAGGTCAGCCTGGGAAGTGCAGGTGAGGAAGAACGAGTCCCATCACGGAGTTCTGCCCTATGTTGTTCCTCACCAAGAGCAGCAATTTGCTCTGTGAGGGAAACAACAGGTTCCAAACCCACCGTGGGCCCGGGAAGGAGCAGCAAGGACTAGGAGCGTGGCACTGTCCCAAGGGCACAGGAAGCCCAGAGCCTGGGCCCTCCTAGCCTGCAGGGGGGCTCAGGAGCCGCTCCAGGGCATGGGCGGGCTCAACCCCCAGGCTGTGTGGGCCCCCAGTCTCCTGGTTAGAGGAGGAAACCTCAGTCTAAGCTTACCGGGGAGTGGCCACCAGTCACTCAAAGTGTCCAAGGCCGCCAACCAGCACCTTTCCTTTCCCTTACCACCTGCACAAACCACTTCCACAGTTCTCTCTCTGCAGCTGCAGCACCCACCCGGGGGCATGAAGGAACCTGGGAGCCAGGAGGGCCATCTGCAACTGGGCCACGCTGTCCCGCCACCAGCCACAAAGCACTTCGCCCTATCCCTGCTCTTCTGTCCGTGGGAAACTGCATTGGTTCGATTAGTAACGAGGACACAGGAATGCAGGGACGGTCGTTTTGTAGTTCTTTTTAATATAAAATGGCATTTAAGACAGGCTCCAGAGACGGGCCATCCAGACACGCAGTCTCAGTGAGGAGGAGGAAGGGCACAAAGGCAGGCAAGCGCCACGCGGGTCCCCACACAATGCCACCCAGCCAGGGCCTGGCGGGCCAAGACGAGCGACAGGCCTTTTCCTCCTTCCACTTTGAGGGACAAGAAAAACTTCGCAGGTGATTCTCGGGCAGAGAGTGGGTCCTGCCAGAGACAAGCACCACAGATTTCCTCTTCTCTCAAAGGCGGGCAGACAGTGCTGTCTCACTGACCAAGTTCAGCTTTGGAAATGCGGTGAGGGTGGTGCCACTGGGCGGCTCCTCGGCGCCAACAGCCCGCGGCCTGTGGGAACATGCAGTTAGACGCGACTGGCCAGCATGTGCTGCGCGTCAGCCCAACTTCTGGAGTCACCGCTGCTGTGACACAGGCAGGGGCTGGTTTATGTCTTCTAAATTTTTGGAGAAGCTGCCTTCCACTACAGCGCATGCCCGATGCCGGCTCCCTGAGGAAGACCTGTGACCATGGCCTCCCACTGTGGGGTGGGGACGGTGCTCTGCAAATTGCTCAGGCAGGCAGTGTTGCCTCCCAAGCTCCTTCCACTTCCAGCAGATGGAAAACGCCACTTGTGAACCAAAGACGCGGGCTCTGTCTGAGGGCATCAGCGTCACTGAGGCCTGGGCCTGGACCCTGCAGGCCAACAGCCCAGAGCCCCAGCCAGGAGGTGCCAGAAGTGCCACAGGCACTGAGTCTTCCTGGGGCCGGAAGGGGCCACCCCAGCAACCCAAGTGGGTCCTCCTGAGCTCCAGCACGGGCAGAGAAACTTCTTCCACTCAGATGATTCTCTGGCTCACACAGTTATCGAATTCTGCTTCCAGCAAGCAAGTCCCTCATGATTTTCCACTACATGTGAAAGACGCCCACGTTTTTCATTTGGTGCAGGGGCCGAGGCTCAGGGCCTCATGCATGCTAAACACACACTCTGCCGCTGCCCGGCTGGCCTGGGCCAGTGTTGGATGCTTACATTTTCCACATTTTTCCAGAAGTGTCCTCTTAACACGGAGCACAGCAAGGCTGCGCACTGTCTCTCCCACCACTGGTGCCAGCTCACCTAGGGAATCGCTTCAAAATGTCCCCATGCTGCTGGCTTCGTACAGAAGGTTCCTTTCCAAGTGTTGAAACCATAATTCTGTGACAACTCAGACTTTCTTACGCTCTCAGCAAAACACTATAAACTGCTAGAAAACCAGCAGAACAGGCGGCAGCCATCCCGGTCCTCTGGCAGGGAGCAGCCCCGAAGGCCTGCAGGTTGTCACACGGCCCAGGCGGTGTGAGGACGGAGGGGACAGCACTCTTGCTGACAGTGCCCCAAGGGAAGAGGAAAGACCTCCCAAGGGTGGCCAGACAAACACAGCCTCCTGACAAGAGGCCAGCAGGATGGCCAGTGGGATGCTCAGGGGCACAGTGGGCACTGGGTGCACGCAGGGGCCTGGGTCCCTCCAGCTCCTAGCTCTGCCTCTCGCCTCCCTGACCCAAGTTCTGGGATTCCCAGGTGCTGGGAGTGAAAAACGCAGCTCTCTGTGCAGCTGAGTCCCTCCCAGAAAGTGAGAGGCTGGCACTATGGAGGCCAGAACAGCTGGGGACCCTTAGGTGCCACTTCCTGCCAGGCCTGTGGGGGCCTGCGGGAGCCGCTCAGTCAGGCGGGCCTCCCAAGGGCTGGGCCTGGATGGCCCACACTGCACTAACTGACCTCACCTCAGGCTCAGTTTTCTATTTTGTCCTGCCTTTAGCGTCCTTTGCCATCCCTTACTTTAACGTTACTTGTCATTGCAATTTGTTGTATTTATATATTTAGAGAACATGTTAGGTACAGGGCTGTACTTCCCGTGTAGCTGCCTGGTGGCTCTGAACCAACACTGCGGGTACATGCACCACCGGCCCATCGGGTGGTACGGGACAGTCCCATCGGGTGAGACAACCACGCATGTACCTGCCACTGGTGTGTCAGGCTGGCAGGAAAGTGTTACAGAAGAAATGACGGTGGTCACCGTTACTTTTTATAAAATTCTACTAACCCTGGAAATGCTGTAATTTTTTTTGTAAAGTGTTCTGTAGTTTTGTGAGTCCCCAAACCTTGACAAAATGTTAATTCCTAAGGGAAAAAAAGTTTGCTTCACTTACGCTACTTCTTATCCCAAATCCCACAGAGCAATCAATGCCCTGTGTAATCTACCCTGAGGACCCACCAGGCGGGAGCTATCTGCTTGCGCCACCACAGCCAGGGCTCGGGCTCGGGCTCTGTGGAGACAGGGACAGCAGAGAGCACAGGGTCCCGACGCCCGCACCCATCAGCCTGTCCTCCCAGAGCCTGCACAGCCTGCGCATGGCCCCCGCAGACTGGAATGGGGCCAGAGAGTGCCCTTCCGCCTCCATGTGAGTGAGGGGCACGATAGAAGCTCTGGCCACCTATGGCAGAGGATGCCATGCTGTGCCCACTTACCATGATGACGGAGACCCCGGTGGTGGTGCTGTTCTGCTTGGGCAGCGCATTGTTAAAGTGCTGTTTCAGTTTACCTGTGACCTCCACTTGCATATTACTCTCCTGGGAGGCATCGTCCTGCAGAAAACATCAACATCAACTCCGGTGGTTCCCCACACTCACATCTAAGTTGTCTTTTCTGTAACAGTTACCACCTCCTCCAAGCCCTGGCCTCCTCCTCCCTCGCTCCATCTTAGTGCGGGCGAGGGCAGTCTGTGCATGGTGCAGTGGCACACCCCCTGGTCCCTGGCCACCCAGGAGCCTGAGGCAGAAATGTCACTTAGCCCCGAGTTCAAGGGATGTCTGGGCACACAGTGCAGATTCCTCTCATGTTTCCAAAAGAGGCAGAAGCTGGGAGCACAGCCAGGGGTGGCCCCTGTGGTTGGCATGATGGGCCCAGGGGCTCAGCCGTACCAAGCTCCCAGCCCCCAGTGCATTCTGCTGGCAGCCTGCACTGCCCAGAGATGTGGCATCTCAGTTCTCCAAGGGCCACAAGGCCTGGGCAACCAATAGCTTCTGGCCGACAAAATCAAGAGCCAGCTTCATTTCCCTTCCGAGACATCTGGAACATAGAGGTACGCAGCCTTCCAGCACCCGTTCCTGACCTGTGCTTCCCCACACAGAGTGAGCTCCAGGCAGCACCACACCCCTAGGCCCACCTCTGGAAGGGAGGGACTATGTTCCTGTCTCCCACCACAGTGATGTCTCTGGGGGACCCCCGGGACCCAGGTCACATCTCATTCCCTTGGCACATCCTAAAAACCTTCAGGCCACTGACAGGGACAGGAGAGACACACAAGCTTCCTCAAAAAGACCCGAGCCGGCCCCTTCCTTGGAGATGAGGACACGGAAGCTCACAAAGAGGTGGCGTTTGCTCAAGTTGGCAGGGAGCATGCTCTGTGACTGTAGGGCCCTGGTGTCAGCTGTTTTTTTTTCCAGACAGGCCCCTCCTCTCTGCTACTTGCTTATCCGAGCCAATGGACACTGTGTGTGCTGCCGAGCTGAGCTGCACAATTTTGCCTGGGCAAAATACACAGCCAGGGCTGTTGCTGGCCAGAGAGTAACAGCTGCCCACCCCTGGAATGTGGGTACTTACTGACACCCAGGGATGGCTCAGGATTTGTCCTGCAGTACATCGAGCCTCGACGTTTACCTGAAGCATCTGAGTGATTAACTCCTAGAAAGAGAGAAGGAAAGAAGGAAGACCTGGGCCAGGGAGATGGCTCAGCTGCTGAAGCACCTGCCTGGCAAATGCAAGGACCTGAGTTTGATCCTCAGTACCAAAAACAGGGAAGACCCTAGAAGGAAAGGGTCCACATCAGACAGATGCATGCGGCTGGAGCTCGAGCAAGCACTTCCGGCATCGCAGTTGCTCGGTGTGTGAACTCAAAAACCAGCATCCCTGCCCTCCTCCTGCCAGCGGGAACGGAGATGGCCCCTGCCAGCTCCAGAGCAGAGAAGAGATGCTCTCTCCCAGGCTCACAGAGCCGGGACGTTCCCCCTTAACAGTTGTGGGCATTGCCTTCATGCACTGTGCGGTGCTGCACAATTTATTCTCTGCAGCACGGGGTTTTCCTGAGCTCCTGCCGTGTTCTGGCGGGTGTCCAGTACATGACTCTTGGACTGATGAAGGAAATAGTGCTTTCAGGTTAGAGGAGCAGAAGGGCACGGCAGCCAACACGACAGCTACTCCATCTGTGAAAGCTTGCTGAAGAACTTAGACTGTCCCTGGTATGAACTTAAAGCAGGCCTATGTGGGATGTGACTGGCACCCTTTCACTCCCACAGCAGTCACTGTGCCTGAGTGACGGCTGAGGCCCGCGCTGCGTGCAGCCCACCCCTCAGAAACAGGCAGAGGCCTACCTTGGCTGAGTCGGTGATGTTATCCCAGTAGGGGGCAGGAAACTCCAGCTTCCCTGCCAAGATCTGGTCAAAGAGATCCTCCTGGAGGTTATTCTCACTAAGTCAGGGACACAGAGACAGGACAGTGGAAGTCAGCGTGGCTTTCACAACACACACGGGAAGAACAGGAGGCGGGCGGGATCTTCAGCGCTTCAGGGCCCCGTGCGCCACCACTGCATTTGTGATGACAAAGTTCTCCTTTTAGACAAGGGGCCAAAGAGCATTTCCAAGGTCTGACAACCAGATGTGCAAACAGAGAGAGAGAGTGACTCAAGAAAGCTGTGTGGAGTGGATGCACGGTTCCGGCTTGGAAAGCTGGAAAGGTTCTGCAGAAGGTGCCGATGGTGATGGCTACAGTCGTACAGACGTGAATGGACTTAGTGTGACTGTGCTGCACACGTAAAAACAGCCCAGAAGCCAGCACGGTGGTGCATGCTGGGAGTCCCAGCTGTGAGGATGACTGGGGACATCGCTCCAGTCCCAGGCGGCTGGGAGCAGCCATGGCATTAGAACAAACCCCTGCCAGAGAGGAAAAAGCGATTAAGATGATCGCTCCTCTGTTGCTTGTACCCACAATGAAAAAGATTTCAGAAGAAAGTTCAGTCTACGAACGAAGATCCTCCTTCGTGGGCTGGATCTACACTCCCTACTTCTCATCACAGCAAGCGTAGAAAAGCAGCAAGTCTGTGTCAGGTTGTCTTGGCTTTATTTGTTCCACTTTTCCAGGAAAACAACACAAACACTGAGATAGCAATTGAGACTGGGCATGGTAGCACATGCCTATAATCCTCGTACTTGAGAGGCTGGCATTACAAGTCCGATCTACGTAGTGTGACCCTGTAAACCCTGTGCTAAATACATTTCTTAAAAAATTAAATCAAAGACAGCATTACAGTTGTCACCCAAAGTACGCCCTGCAAGGCCCACTGCACTGAGAGCTTTGTTGCTGACTGTTACGCTTTATGTCTAGTCGTCCCCCCAAGCCTCATGCAGTCATGGGGCAGGGACTTCTATAGACTGAGACTTGACTCATGAGTCACTGGGATTATGTGATTTAGCACTGATCTAGAGTTTGAGACTTGATCCATGATCCCTGGGATTATGTGTTTTAAGTTCTTCTGGGATTATGGGTGTAGCTTAAGGCGGACAGGCTGAGGCGAGAGCCTGATGTAATATAGAGAGAGACAGAGGCAGATGAAGCTGCTGCTCTGCTGCCCTGATTGGTTGGCTGCCGTCCTGATGGCTGCTGTTCCACCACCATGAACTGGACGCTCTCTGCTCTGTTCCACTCAGCCTTGGGCCAGCCGAATATAGACTGAAACCTCCACAAACTGTGAGCTAAATAAATCTTTCCTTCCTTTGAGTGTCGGCTATTGGTCCCAGCGAGTGGTAAAGTGCCTAAAACACAGACAGGCTCTGGGGAGCCTATTCGACCATGGGACACTAGTTTCAGCAGCCATGATTCCTTGATGGGATCAGAATCGGAGGCATTTACTAGGAGTGGGTCACAGGGGAGACCTTGAGCACTGGCTGGGGCCCTACTCCTTCTAGGGGTTTTTCTTATGTATTTACTACAGGTTCCATAGGGTCTCACTATACAGATCAGACTCAAGTGATTCTGGTGTTTTCAGCCTCCCAAGTGCTGGGATTACAGGTGTGCACCACCACGCCCAGTCTCATTTGCTGTCTCAGCATGTCCTGGGCTTGGGGCAGCAGGGCTTGTGGTCCAGGGGATCAAATCCCAGTCACCGCTTCTGCCTAAGCTGAGCTAATCTGCTCAGCTATCTGGCTGGCCCTTCCTCTCTGACTCCTCCGCTCACTTTGTGCTCCTACTTGCTGCCGGAGCAATTCTGCCTGCCGCACTCATCATGATGTTCTCCTCACCTGAGCCCTCACACCCTCTGCGGACTGAAACCTCAGAAACCACACCGAACAGCAAAGGAAACTTTTCGTCCTTTACTGCGTTACTCTTAAGAGTCTGAACATCCAAGTGGAAAGCTGACACAGGTGCCACAGCCAACAAGACCATGGCACAGGGAGTCCAGAATCTGGAGGGAACTTCCATGCCCTTGGAACTTGACTTCTGCTGATGTTCTACCTGAGAGAAAGTGCCCAATCAGATGCCAAGGTGAGCTGAGTGTGCGAGCCTGCTTACTCTGGCTGTCGTCCGGTGTGCGCCTGTCCCTGCCCATGCCTGGCAGTCTCACCCCAGAGCACACTGGCACCCACGGGTGATGTCTGTTGTCTAAATAAGCCTACACTTCTGATGGAAGGTCCTGGGAAACCTCCAGCCTCCTGTGAAATTCCATCTCCACATGTACAGCACAGCACGCTGCGGGGACACACAGACCTCCGGGTGAAGAGCGAGTGCATAGCTTTCGAGGGCCACGCCAAGCCCCCAGCACACACTCGGAGCAGGCTGCGACAAGCATGCGGCGGTTCTTGTAATTTCCCCTCCCCCACCCCAACCTTCAGGAATTTTGCTACCCACTCTCCCAGAAGTGGATGAAGACAAGAGAGGGTTCACAGAAACAAACTGTGGCACCATCTGTGTGACACAGGGGGCCCTCATCTGTGTCCTACTGCAGAGAGCATCAGAAGTTTTGTGAGCTCTGTGAACGTCCAGGGCACTTCAGCAAGTCTAGCTGCTGGACAGGCCTCTGCAGCCCTCGCAGCCTGGCCAAAGGCACAGGAAGCAGCAAACGTCAAGCAGAGCAGGCAGGCAAGGCAAGAGAACGCGATGCGGGCTGGAAAGCAATTTTCTCTGAATGCGCCCAGATGTCTAGGTGACAAAATGTCTTCTTCCCTTTCCATTGCCATATCCTCACTCTTCGACCTCCTTCAAAACGATTGAAAAATAATGCGATTTTATGGACATCTTTAGAAAATCAGAGTAGATAACGTCAGAAGATACTTAAGAAAAAAAATCTGTTTCCAGGCTTGCTCCTTGGCCACCTTCCCTATTTTTCCGCTTAACTTCTCTATTGTTTTCTGGCATCTCCAATAGCTTACCTGTGTTAATCCCTGGCCTTTACTCTGTAGTGGAAGCCCACAGCTCATTCTCAGCAATCCCTTAACACAGTGGGCTCCTGGCAAAGCAGCCTGAATCAATAATCAAAAGCCCCGTTGTTTTGGGAATGGGGTTAGAAAGGGTGCTGCCAATTTTATACCCTGCCTGCCCAGCAGAAGAGGGCTAACTCCTGCTTCCTGGTGGGCATGGAAGAAAGGCTCCCTGATGGAGCCACACACCACACTGGACTTACTCTCATGGCTGTATTCTGAAGGCTGGCAGAGATGCCACAGGGCACCTTTTTATTCTTACACAAGAACCTTTGGATCAAAGTGCCATAAGTGTAGAGCTGTCCATGCAGATAAACTGCAGGATCAGCAACAGGGCCAGGCACTTTCCTCTCAATGACAAAAGGTCAAAAAGGTAGCTGAGCACTGCTGTACAGGATTTCATACGCAGCACTCAAACCTGCCACTTAGAGAGCAAGCACGCAAGACAGCGGGAGCAACAGCAGGAGAGAGTGTGAGAGCGAGAGCAAGAGTGTGCAAGAGCGAGCAAGTGGGCAAAAGCGAGAGAGCAGGAGAGCGAGCACGAAAGTATGAAGGAGTGCGAGGGAGTGCGAGAGAGCACACGCAAGCGAGAGGAGAGAGCGAGCGAGGGAGCCTGAGGGAGAGCGCACGAGTGCGAGGGAGGGCGCAAGAGAGTGCCAAGGAGACCAGGACAGAGCTGGAAAGCGAGCGAGAGGATGAGAGCGAGAGAGCGTGAGAATGAGTGCGAGAATGCAAGAGAACGAGCATGAGAGAATGGGAGTGCACGAGAGCGGGTACAATAGAACGAGTGTGAGAGAGCGAGAGCGCGAGAGTGAGAATGAGAGCGCGAGAGAACGAGCGCACAAGAGGAGTGCCCGAGTGCGACAGCGTGAGTGCGAAAGAGCGAGGATGAGAATGCGAGAGAACAAGAGAGCACGAGGGCATGAGCGCGAGCAAGCTCGAAGGCTTACGTCTGTGTGCAATCTCAAGAATCTCACTACAGTCACACACCCCTTTATCAGTGACCCCTAAGAACAGACATTTTAAGGCAACAATCAAAATTTGGGGGGGCCTCTGAAAGACCAATCTCCTTAATAAAAGTAAATCCGGTGCTGAAAAAGTGGGCCAAGGACACTGAGCTTGGACTAAACCTCAAAGCTCTGAAAGAAGAAAGGATTTGAGATTTTCCACTTCAAGGCACTGGAACAGCATTTCCCAAACAACTTTAGTTCAAAAACTTTGGGTAAAACTTGTCTTTTTCATAAAACAACGTATGTTGAACTGTTTGTTTGATAGGCTTTTGCTTCAGTTACAATTTATGAAGACATCTACTTTATATCATGATCATTTATCACTTAAATTATAACTGCTATAATTTCCCACATGCATTTCGTACAGTATAAGGTCATAAAATCCACCCCATGTCCCTGTATTCTGTGAAGACATTTCTGCGACTAGGGTTTAACACTGCAATTCTCTTTCAATGCAATATGACAGGAAAGAAGGAAAGCATTTTCTTATATTTAAAAAGTCAGCTACCTGGGGTTTTATGACCTGCTGCAGAATATAACACACGAGAGCAGCAGCTTTGAGAATGTCGCTTTTCTGCTTTTCATTAGCCGGAGTCAACTTGAGAGCCCACAAAGCAGCTGCTGCCTGCTAGGTAAGCGTCCATGATAAATACACACTGAATAGTCAGAGAGTCAGAGCCCCTTGTTTGCTAAAACCAAAAACCAAAACCAAAACCAAAAAAAAAAAAAAAAAAAAAAGTCCACTGTGGACCTGCAGTGCTCACCTGAAACACTAGAGGGAGTGGTGAGCACACTCTGGCATCACTGATCTCCAGGCCAGCCTGCAGGGCAGGGAAAGCTGGCTGCAGGTGGCTCAGCATCATCTACTCGCAGAAGACACTACCCTTCTACCCTTGACAGGCTCCCCCAACAGTGCACCCCACAAGCAGCCAGGGACTAGCTGGCCTGTGAAAACGGCCAGAAATTACAAGATTCCCACCACCACCACCACCACCCATTTGTTCCATTTCTCCCAACACTCGCTGTGGGATTACCTGTGAGGGCTGAGCTGGTCCGTGGAACATCAACAAGCATGAGGTGAGCAGAGTCCAAGCAAGTGACCGGGCAGTGGGGCTCACCCTCTTCTCTGGCTGCTTGAGGAACACTGCCTCCAACACCCAAGAAGCTGGGCTAGCCCGCTGGATGACAAAAAGACCAAGCCATGTGCCACGCCAGCTGATATCACACCCACCACCAGCACAGGAGTGAGGCCCCCTGGGCCTGCTCGGGGCTACCACAGAAGCACCACCCAAACCATGCACAGGCAGGGTCCACTGTGGAGTGGCTCATGAACTGCTGTGAGCTGGCTGATGACGCCCACTTGTCCCACAGTCTGCACGGTCCACTGAGGCCTCAGTGCCTCAGTGGCAGATCAACAGGACTGCACCTATGAGAACCCCACCCTTCCCAGAAGACTCCACCCCAATGCTCTTTCAGGAAACCCAACCAAGCAAGCCCCGCGCTCCAGAGAGTCTTACTGCTCCTGGATGTCTGCTCTGTACCATGCAGCTAGAGACCAACGCCTGTGTTGTTCTTGTGCTTAGAACAATTGATAAAAACACCATTCAGTTGAAAGACTGAGCTTCAGCAAGATAAACCTTAACTTTTCTGGAAAGTTTCTTGAAACTTCATTCACCACGCTGAGATGAGAGAAACCTATTTTTTTCCACTTACTGATTTAATACAAGAAACACCATAGCACAGGCTGCATGTCTGTCTCCCCAAATTGCATCAGTTGAGACCTAATCTCAGAGGACAGCATTAAGAATGGGGCCTCTGGGAGGTGTGTGCAGGTCACCAGGACAGAGCCTTCATGAGCGGCATTAGAGCCCTGACAGAGACCTTGATACCCCCACTCCTCCTGCTCTGGGAAGCTCAGAGTGCAGAGACTGCTGGCTAAGAAAAGAAGTGTGTTCCCACCAGACCCTGTACTGGGCCTTCCTCCTGGACTCCGCAGCTTGTGGGCACTGAATTTCCATCATCTGCATGGAGTTTCAACCTAGCAGCCCACACAGACAGGAAGACCAGCACCTGAGGGATGATGCTTTTCTCAACACCTTATCCTTGGAGCTTAGAACTGCACCGGCCATGCAGCAGCTACTCACAAAGCGCTCGTTATAAAGAGAACATAAGGATTACACTGAAAACAGAGCTCAAGAAACCAGAAGGACCCGACAGACGGTGTCAGACGCTGCTCCCAAGTCGCTCTGAGCACAGAGATGGATCCACTTGCAATTAGTGGCCACCGTCTCTGAACCCCAGCACCAACCACCAGGTTCTCGAGGACACAGACACCTGGCCAGCTAGCTGTGGCCACCTCGGATCCAGCAGGGGAAGCACCCTACAGTCAGCTGCTTGTTCCCTGGCTCACTGGTTCCAGAAGTATTTGTGATTCTACTTTTCAATTAAACATTATGTGAAGGGTTGAGCTGAAGCAAAGGGGGAAGAACTTCAGTTGTTTTTTTTGTTTTGTTTTGTTTTACTTGTTTATTACAGGTTCTCACTACACAGCTCAGACTCACAGTGATCCTCCTGCTTTCAGCCTCCCCAGTGCTGGCATTACAGGCTTGCCCCACCACACCCAGTCTCCATGGCCAGCTCAGCACACCTGGGCAGGGTCGATATGGTATGTGGTGCTGGGGATTGAACCTTGGTCCCTGAGTTTGTCTAACTAGGTGCTTAGTCCACTAAGCTATCTCACCAGCCTGAGTTCCTATTTCCTTGAGAACAGATCTGAATGTTTCTCAAAGATGATGTAAGTACTACATCATACAAGTATCAAGCACTGGGTGAAGGTGTATCTGGAAGGAGTCAGAGTGTTTAACAAAAATGACTCTCAAAAGCATGAGGCAGGGGCGGAGCTCAGAGAGAAGTTGTCTCGCAGCCTTGGGTTGGTCCTCAGTGGCGCCCCCACCCAAAGATGGGAAACCCGGACGCGCAGACTCTGCACAACAGGTGTACAAGTGTTTCAGCAAGGAATGGCCATGAGGAGCTCAAGGTACCGTGCACAAACAAAGGCCTGGATCACAAATCACGTTTGGCCGGGCTGGACACGTGGCTCGGTGGTGGAGCGAGCAGGACGCTGGGCAAGCGGGAAGGAAGCCCTGGGTTGGGCCCCGACACACTGACTGAATGGAGTGAGTGGCCAAGGAGGACACATACGGCTGCACAAGGTTAGAAACTGAAAGGCATTTTTATAGTTCTAACTAGTATTTTGACTGGCCAACCCCTTTCAGGTCCTGACTACCAGGAGCAACACAGCTAGGAATTTTTAACCCAAATACAGTCATTAGAAGCACCACTGACCTTCGGAAGGGTGGGAATCCACACAGGAGTATGTATGTGATCACGCCAGCTGCCCAAATGTCCACCTTCAGGCCGTAGCTGGGAAAGCAGGAGGGCAGCAGTGAGGATTATGGGAGCTTCCACAGAGCCTTTTTCAGGGGTGGGGGTGTCAAACTGTTCTATTCACACAGAGGAACAACTGGCTGTCTCAACAGTCATCTGTTTTCTTGTCACCCTGACCACCATGTTGATGACCACAGCCACATTCCCAAGAGTGGCCTTGGGACAAAAGTCTAGGCACACAGCTTTTGGCCAGGTAAGTGCAAACTCTTGCTCTTGAGGTCAAGATCAAGATCCTGGTACAGTTATAGAGTGTGTGTGTGTGTGTGTGTGTGTGTGTGTGTGTGTGTGTGTCTGTCTGTCTGTCTGTCTGTCTGTCTGTCTGTCTATCTGTCTCCCTCCCTCTGCCTCCTCTCCTCCACATTCACAGCAGGCAATGAACTCACAAGCAGCAGGAATGCAAAACCTGCACCTCTACCCACCGACGTCAGGGCACCGCCCAAACGCCAAACGCGCAGGAGCCTCACCCGGTTTCAGCGATGATCTCTGGTGCTACGTAGGTGGGGGTGCCACAGACCGTGTACAGAGGGCCTTCCACCACTGTGGCCAGCCCGAAGTCCCCCAGTTTCAAGGACTTGGTTCCATCGGGATATTCACACACCTGTAACAGAAGGCAGCTGACAGTTGGGGTTTGCCCGCTCCACCACTCCACAGGCAGAAATGAGTGAGATACATTTACTCATACACCCCACATAAATGTCTCTGGTGGTAGTCACACCATTTCTAGGAGATTCTGCGTGACTGTGTGATTTGGAAGACTTTATTTTCCATCTCTGCAGGACCCATCCCACCCAGGCATCCTGTGCTTCTGTGTGTGCTTGCTCAGAGCCCAGCCCGAGAGGGGCGCTACACTCTGTTCTTACTGAGTGTGGGCTACTTACCAGCCCAGGAAGGAGTGTTTGTTCAATGCCCTTCTTCCCATGAACTGGCACTGTTCTAGGAACTTTTACATCAACTTTAGGAGACAACGTTGGGGGTGGGGATGGCAGCCTTGTTTCCTGGATGGTTGGTGAAATAAGCACACTGCACACGTGCACTTACAGTGTGGGAGATGGAGGCCAATACCTCAGGCATACTGGGCAGGTGCCTGTCCCTGTCCTGTGTCCCCAGCCACGGATGCACACTGCCACTAGGGAAGAAAGCTTTGGAAGGGTAAAAAGCGTGCGGGCTTTGGGAAGGGATGGCCTGTATCTGAGTCACAAAGCTACCCGTCTCCTGGGCGTACACAGCCAGTTAAAGCTACCTAGGCTCTCTAACCAAGCTGTTCACCTGTGAGGTGGGAAATACTAGTGCCTTCCTCACAAGGGTGAAAAGAGACAGAGCAGGGCTGAGGAGATGCTATTATGCTGGACAAGGCTTCAGAATGCTAGCGAACACTGTGGAGGGTCGTGCTTTAGTTGAAGCATTATTTCTTGAAAGCAGTATGAATTGAATCTTACTATTGTTCATAACCTTTGACCCAGCACATCTCTGAAGAGTCTCTCTAAGGAACAGAGCTGGGCCCAGGGGCTCTAAACCATGATGCTACTAAAAGAACCGACCTAGGGCTTTTTTAAACTGGAAGCAACACAAATGGCTAACAGTGGCTAATAAATTGTGGTGCATTCTCATAAAAAATATTACGTGGTTGCTACTAATCATCTGTCAAAAAAATATTTCTGGAGACAGGACTGCCTTCTACAGTTCAGGATGGCCTGAAATTCACTACGTAGCCTGCGCTGGCCTCGAACTCATGTTGATCCTTCTGCCTCAGCCTCCTCAATACTAGGATTATAGGCATGCACTGCCACACCACCCAGGATCTAATAAATATTATCACATGATATTCACTAACATAGTTTTAAAAAAAAAAAAAAAAAGGTAAAGGCTAGCAAGATAGCTCAGTGGACTAAGTGCCCGCTTAGGCAAGTGCAGGGACCAAGTTTGATCCCTGGCACATTATACCATGCTGGCCCCTCCCCCTGGTGTGCTCAGCCAGCGATCAAGACTGGGCATGGTAGCTTGTAATCCCAGCACTAGGGAGGCTGAAAATAGGAGGATCACCATGGGTCTGAGCTGTGTAGTGAGACCCTGAACCAAAAACATAAAAGTACGTAAGTTAAAAAAAAAAAAAACTAAAATTAGACATACAATATGATATTTTAAGAAATTTTTAAAAAATTTATCTCTGGGTGGTAGCATTGAGAATTACTATAATTTTCTCTATACACTTTCTAGTAGTTTTCAAGATGTCTATAATGACCACATACTGGTTCAATAATTAAAAATCATTTCATGTATTAGCAAAGTGTTCTTATGAAATAAAACCTTCAACTCTAAATGGAACGCTGGAAGCAGACAAGTATAAGTGACAGCATGATTCAGGCTTCACTGTGCAGCCAGTAACTGGCAGGCATAGTTTATTGGTCCCTTTGGTGTCCACTTGGAGAATAATTTAAGAAAAAAAAAAAAAATAGCAATAATCTATAATCTATACTCACGTCTACTTTTGTATCTTTAAATATACTATTTTTCTTCTTCTGGTATTAAACCAGATTTTCATCTCAACCACTAACTGAAAGAAGCAAAGAATTTGGAGAAAATCCCATTAAAAAAAAAAATGTTAAGAGGAGGCTCCCTGTGTCCCATATTTCAGGAAAGAGATTTATTTATGCACTTATCATCAATAAAAAACACTAAGACCTGCAGGTTCCATATGCCAGGAATGCTCTAGCTCCCGTAGGTGTTCAAGAGAGTGTGATGCCGGGCAGAGGTGGGGCCCAGCAGCCCTGAGGAGAGGCACCAGCACAGCACACCAAGGCCTGCCACTACCCACAACTCCCTGTAGCTTTGTCCACTTTCAAGCACAGCACAGGCGTGCACAATAGCTCCTGCCCAGCACACAGCTTCATGACGGGAGAGGATCGCAAGAGGAAGGGTGACGATTCTGAGTCTCCCTCAGCTGTAATTCTGAGGCTTCCCTCAATAGCAGAATCATATTCAGAGATATTGACGATTTGGCCTGAAGTCCCGGTGCAGACTCTTAGCCATGCTATGGGCCTAGGACAACTTCCCATCCATTAGGCTGAATGTAAACATGGGGGAGAACAACCTAATATAATTATGGCTAGGATTTATGATGCATTTACCAAAACTCAGACGTCAGAAAAACAAGCCCTAAGTAGCTGTAGAGATAAGAATGGCAGCACAGTTTCCTAAACGTCTCCATCATGAGTCATGAAGCCTTGCGTCGCTGCTCTTGTGTTTTCACAACTCTAAACCCACTCATTAGGTACCACTCTTGAAAAATAGTGTTTATTTTTAAGCACTCAATTTGGAGATGCCTAGGGGTCTTTAGGGCTTGTTGTCAGATACCCAGAAATCCCCGAGGCTCCATTTTTCATCTTCCCTATAAAGAATTCAGAGTCAGACGTAGAGGCATAAATAGAAAGTGACTGAGCAGTCCATAGTCACTGAATTATGTCTGGGCAAGTGGTACCCTTGGCTAAACGTCAAAAGGAAGTGTCATCGGGGGCAGACAAGCCTGAAATAATAATATTTTATCTGATTCATCTCTCCCCAATGCTAGGCGTAGAAACAAATACATAAAATAAGAGTACATTTCAGGTCTGAGCTGGAGACTCTCTTCAAAAGCAGGGAGGAAAATCAGACACATTGTTGGCCTGCAAGGACACAGGGACATGCAGGCCCATGCTTTATGGAGTGGATGCCAGGCTGGGGTGTGGCCCATGGGGAAGCACTTGCCTAGAGAACCCCGGGCCCCGGGCTCCATCCCCAGCCCCATAGGAAAAGCTGTTCAGTTCTCTCAGGAGTGAGGGAGCATGGGAGTCCAGTAACTGACATCCTCAAGGACTCTGGAAATCGACACATTCTCCCACATAACCTCTAACTGGAGTTTTCCAGGGACCCCGCCAGGCAACCAGACCTACTACCTGCACCTTACTCATGAGGAAACAGAAGCACACAGAACTCAAATCACTCTCAAGTGGAGCGTTGGTGGGTAGCACTGCCAAAGCCTGACCGTAGCCTGCCTATGCATGCTGACTGTGTGGATTCCAAATCTTGCCACGGTGAGAACCCAGCCCTGGGGGTCAGGTGATGCGTGGCTGAAAGTCACTCTCAGATTGCTAAAATAAAAAATGCATAGAGCGTAGGTCCCATATCCAAAGTGAGCACCCCATGTTCTCTAAATAAAATGTGAACATACTGATTTAGAAGAGCTTAGAATGTGAGAAACCAACTCTCTTCTCTCCCCTGTTCCCACACCTCCCAGAGAAGCAGAATTTATCGCTGGCCTCTCCTAGTTAACTCTGACAGGGCACCTTCAAGGCTGTAACTAACATCCGTAACAGCCACCCCCTTGCTCCCTGACACGGCGACCCATACATCTCCACTGGCAGGGGCTTAAGTTATGACACTGCTGCCAGGGAATTGGATGCAAATCAGATGCCTCAGTGTGCTGCTGGTGTTTAAACTGAATGAGCTCTTAGGCAGGAAGAGGCTGACAGCTACTCCAGGTATGTGCTGTCAGCGCCTCAATGGTACCTTCTCCAGGGCCAATGCCATCTTGTTAGCTAAATCCAGAGTGGAATCAGGGATCCAGCTAGGTCTCAGTGGGCAACACCGACTCTCCTCAAGGATGCGTAACTAAGGCTTTTGCCAGAGCTTCCTCTCTACACGACCCTGGGGTCAAGTTGAATGCCCTTCTCCTCCTCCCCTCTGGGCAGCACAAGAGGTCAGTGCACCTCACATGAAAGGAGGAACTCAGTTCTGACCTCCAAGTCACGTGCGTTCTCAGACACAGACCCGAGGCTACCTTCTTTACTGTGACACAGGACAAAAGGATAGAGTTGGGGTCCTAAGGCGACTGCGCCATATTAAGAGCCAGTAGTGTGCTCGGTGCGAAGATCCCTTGCTTATCAGCAGCACACAGGAGAGCTTAGGGTCTACCCTCAGCATGACAAAAACGGCAACAGCCAACAAAAAAGAGGAAAAAGAAATGGGGTTGATGGTGGGGTGAGGGGGCAGGGAAAGGGACTCTCTATGTGCACAGGAAGTTCCCTCATGCCAGTACTCTCGCTTCTGGGCCTTAAGAACCAGCACTTCTGGACAAGCGGGTCTCTTTGGTAACCAGTCACCTCCCAGCTGCAGCCCTCAGGGAGAGCATTGGTGACTGAACCTGTTGGGACCAGGATCTGGTGAGAGCAGGAAGTCGAAGACTTCCTCACCAACACCATGCGGAGCACTAGCCATGACTGGAGAAAGCCTGTCACCCCTGCTGTGAGAGTCCTGGCCACACTTAGGTCCGGAGCTGACGGGCGCTGAATGGTCACAGCGGTGAGAAGCGTGTTTTGGGAAGTAAACACCGTGGCCTGACCTTCATACTCCGTCGTGGCTAAATGCAGCTTTTTCTTCGGTAGAGGAACAGGGAAAATGACACTTTGAGGCAAGAGAAATGAGCATCTCTTGGTCTCACGCTCCACATAAAACTGTGACGGACGCACTAGACTATTTCCCAGATTCTGTCCCCCACACAAGTGAACTTCCGTGCTCTCCTTCTGCCTCCCGTGAGCCTCTACTTCCCATCTTCAACTGACTCTTCTGAATATTTGCCATTATGACCCTGCTTGACCCCAAAGGCTTGGACCCAAGAGCAAGGCTGCCTGGAAGTGGGACCCTCAGGATGTGAAGCCTGTGGATGCTCTGCAGGTCACAGAGGGTGAGCCTTGGAGGGACACTGGAGTGTCCTCTTCCTGCACTCTTGGCTGCCTCGATCTTGAGTACACAATCTTGCCACGTGCTCCCGTCACTGCCACCTGGCCCTCCTACCTGAGGCCCAAGACAATGTCTCTGCCTGATCTGACCAAGCTCCAAAACCACAGAGCCAACATAAACCTTTGTTCTTTGTACACTACTATCTCAAGCATTTAATTACAGTAATAGGAAACTAATAATCACCAATCAAAAAAATGAAAATGTATTTTTTACTGTCTAACAAAGGGTCAACAGAGATGACGGCTGAAGCCCACTAGCATGTTAGGGTCACTGACTAAAGACTTGCTGTTTTCTCATAGTTGGTTAAATCTCACTACAGGACTGGTTTAGGCCATAATGTGTCTTCATTTACAAACTACTGCGCAAACCTAGGGGTACTTTTAAAGGAACGGGGTCATGAGCTGGAACAGAAAAGCAGAGGAGACATACCAAAAGGTTCTCTGGCTTGATGTCCCTGTGCACAATGCTCAGGCCATGTAGGTAGCGAAGAGCGTTGGCGAGGTTGTACACCATGGCGCTGCCGTCCCGCTCGGTATACTTGGTTGAAGAAGTAATTGCATCGAAGAGATCTCCACCCTACAGCAAGCATTCATAAAAGGCACATCACAGCATGAGCACTGCCATCTTATGAAGGTGAGACAAATGGTCCCCAGCCTGGACAGGCAAAGGAAGGGCCACCAGCACCACTCACACCAGTGGTAAATCATGAAATTACAGGGTCGCCCAACACTCTTCTCATTAGGCCCCTGCAGGAGGTGCCAGTCTGGAAACTCTCCCTGCTCCTACCTTGACCAATTCCATCACCAGGAAGAGCTCAGTTGCTGTTTCCATCTCCTCGACCAGCATGATGATGTTGGGATGCTTCACTCGGCGCAGGATGGACACTTCATTCTCGATCAGGTGTTCCTGTCAGCGCAAGCACGCAGGGGCAATGAGAGACCGCAGAACGTTCTGCCGTGCCCCAAAAGCCTATGCCAATCAAGGTGCACAAAGTCTGCAGACGTGAGGCCAAAGAAGCGACTTCCTTTACGCCAAGAGAACCAAAGCCTGGCCTCCTTGGTTCTAGAGCAAGGCTGGACAGTGTGACATTTCCTTGCTATTCACAAAAAGACACAGACTCACAGACCTGTCTTGGAGGGAGGACGTGCCCCGAAGCAGCTCCTCAGAGCTACTCTACCACCTTTATCTCTTCAGCATGGCGGGAGGCTGCAACCCTAGCAAAGCTTGGGCACACAGCCCTGTGCTAAGTCAGCAGAACTACTTTTTCAACTCCATCTATACTCAGAAACAGAGTAGGCAAATGAGAAAATCCGGCATACTTCAGCATACCACTTCTGCTTTTCTTTAAACCATTATCAATATAAATTTTACTTTCATGCTGAAATTTCTGGAAACTTCTTTCCTGTGTGACGGAGTATGAAATCATTCACCAGATGGATGGTCCTTGTGATATTTACTTCAGAAATGGAAACATACAGTACCATGGGGGCCACTACTCAAATCTTAACTGGTCACTTCCTGAAAATGACATGGACTCTCAGTCCCAGTGAGTAATGCAAGTGGTACTGGCCCTGCAGAGGGGCGTTTATTACAGAACTAGAGAATTATTTCCAAAACACTAATCCATCAGTTGTGAACAGTGATTCCCATTTCAAATGAGACATGAAAACCCCCAAGAATGCCACATTTGTCAATCTTCATTAACTTCAATAATCAATTTTGAATTTAAAGAATGTTCTCATAAAATTTGCTAATTTCCATTTATACATTGTAGGTAAAGCCTACTTTTTAACAGATGTTCCTTACTACCTACATACACGTGTATGCCATGTACAGATGCACATGTGTGTATGACTCCTACTCACCCTCTCTGCCTTTTGTATCATGAATACCTACATACACATGTATATGCCATGTACAGATACACATGTGTGTATGACTCCTATTCACCCTCTCTGCCTTCTGTATCATGAATACCTACATACACATGTGTACGCCATGTACAGATACACATGCGTGTGTGACCCCTGCTAGCCCTCTCTCTGCCTTTTGTATCATGAACCTCAGAGCCCCAGCAAATCTTCTCCTACAGCAGCAAGAGAACTGTCCACGGCCTAGGACACTGTCTACAGTTCCTCCCTTACCTTTGCTCCCCCACATGTATATGTACTCTTAATCTAGGCTATCTCAACTTGCTTTTGACAATAACTGGAGGTATAAATTATTTAAAAATGAAGAAATAGCAGAGAAATCTGCCGTGAGCCCCTACACACATGGGGTTCTCTTTCTTGAGCACTGAATGCACTGTGCTTGCCCAAGAAGTTGCTCGACAAACCAACAAATAACAGTGCAAATGCTAAGCTGAAGCAGGGGGAGAGAGGAATGAGAATTTACTGGAAACGTACTACTTGTCATCTTGTCATCTACTTCTGTGCTCCAGGTACCTGTGTGATGATTACCCACTGGATCCTGGAGGTTGCCTCGGACAAGGGAATTCATACCGGGTTTCCAGCTTCCACATCTGTACCTCTTGTTCCCTACACGATCACTTTTTCTAGGGAGGATGTGTCTGCAAAATTCCAGCTGGAATTTTCAAAATGAAACAACAGCTAAAAAGCGGAAAATACTTAGTTCCCTAAGAGGGCCAGAGTGAGCAGCACTCACTGAGTTGAGGATAAAAAGCAGCCTTTGTTTCTAAAACGTAAGAAGCCTTTCGGTTACATTTTCCAAGATGGTATTTCTAAATATGGAAAGAATATTGATTTTTATTTTAAACCATACCACATTTACATGATGTGACCATTAACTATTATTTATGTTAAGTGATTTCAGGATTCCTACTCCACATAATTTACATAAGAATCATGTCCTGGCAGGGCTCCAGGGATCTGCATGAGCAAATGACAAAGAAAACTGCCTGCTTGGCAGAGGATACTCTGGAGTCTTTGGCCACCGTGATTTTTATTATACAAAGACAGACACATGGTAAAGGGATAACCACCCCCCCCCCCCGCCCCTGCAAACTCACCAATTTCTTCCCCGTCATCCGCAGCCTTTCCTTTGTGCTCAGCCTCATCCCCTACACTGGGCTCCCCAAGGCAGAGAGGAGAAGCCGCCTGCCTGGCTTTCTCCTTCCCTCACCCGACGTGGGAGATCTCTGCTCAGTGGCCCTGCCTGGCCAGAGCCCAGCCTTTCACCTCCCTCCTCGGCTCCTCAGCCTCCCATCCAGACTTCCAAGTGCATCTGCCCAGACAATTTTTGGTCTGGAACTTTTTTTTACCTAGCTCTTGGGGATTCCCTATGTGTTCTCCAAGATCACAGGAGGGTGGAGTCAGAGGGGCATCCTGAGCTCTCCCAGTCACGGCTGCCCAGTCTTCTGGCACTGCGCAGTTGGCCTTTCCCGTCTGTTAAGTAGGGGTTTGGCTGAGGTCTCTCTTCAGCAACCAGCAAGTTCCTCACCTAGCAGGCGCTGTGGTGCCCCAGGCCTGAATGCGCAAACCAGACTGTTCCTGTCTTGACAGCTGTTTGCCAGACTACTTCAGTGAGCACTGCTGAGGGTGAAACATCAGGAGAGAGAAAGCACTCCTATCACAGCAGGTAGAATAACGTTCACCCAGGGGCCTCAAGTCCTAAGCCCTGGAATTTGTATATGTTTCTCGACTTGGCAAAAGAATTTCTGCAGATGGGACCGAGGCTTCTGCAGTGTGCAGTCAATCCCAGATTAGCTGTGTGGGCCACAAAATGAGTGTCTTCTAAGAAAGAGGCT
The DNA here is from genome assembly GCA_004027025.1 of Myocastor coypus. Lineage (NCBI taxonomy): Eukaryota > Metazoa > Chordata > Mammalia > Rodentia > Myocastoridae > Myocastor > Myocastor coypus. The sequence continues at coordinate 36,943 of PVJA010002300.1, forward strand.
GAAGATTTCACAGAGACAAAGAAGCACCAAAAAACAAAAGAAAAGGCTGTGGAGGAGGCTGCAGAGGTGGAAAGGGTGTGGCCAGAACCCCAGGACTCCATCATGAGCTGACAGGGCTGGGAGGCCAAGTTCTAGCTCAGAACTGTGAGAGAATAGTTTTCTGTTTTTTAAACTACCAGATTTGTGCAGATTTATTCTAATGGCCCCAAAAATTCATACAGTGTGCCTTGGGCTGGTGTCCTGTCTGGGTCCGCACCACGTCTATGAGAGATGCAAACCTGAACAAGGTGGGGAGAGAAGGGAGAGCTGAATCTAAGCAGGTAACAGAAGACCACGTTCTGTGGACTTCAAAAAGGCAAGGAGTACTGACTAAGCATGAAAGAAAATGTCACAAGTGGGCAGATTCGAGACTTCACAAACACGCCGGCCTTCCTCAACAGCCTCAGTAACCTCCTCACAAAGGCTTAGCTCACTTTGCACACTCTGGGCCTTCACTCAGTGGCTCTGGCCACCGTGTGGGACTTTCCTCCATAACTGCTCACTAAAATCTGACCACATCCGGGCCCAGCTCTAGTGCACCTTGCTTCAGTCTCTTCCGGTCACCTACTCTTCCACACGAGCTCTCCCACAGCTCTCCACGGAGCTGGTGTTCCTATATTAAAGTCCACTACTGCTAGAGCCGCACCTTCTGTGCAAATGACACACACCAAATTTTAGGTGACTGAAAAAAGATGATCTAATAATGCTTATGCGCATTTCAGAAAAGCAAACAGAAAGCAAGCAATGTTAAGAAACTTACCCAGATTCACGTAACATGAAAAACTGAGTTGGCAATGCATAGACACTGGCCCCAAAGCCCCAAAGCCCCAAAGCCCCAAAGCCCCAAAGCCCCAAAGCCCCAAAGCCCCAACCCTTCTCTGTTGCTGCGAGTTGCTGGGGAAGCTACTTAACCTGATCTCTGCCTCCCAGCTGGAAAACGGGAATAGCCAAAGGAAATGTGCAGAGTTCCTCTCTGTACAAGACAGGACAATGCTTTCTAATGGCAGGTATTTTCAGCTGCATTGATTTTCTGCACACAACCCACAGGGAAGAGGTGACCAACAACATGCAAGACCAGTGGCAGCATGCTCCCCTAAATTTCCTAAAAGCCAACTTTTCCATACTGCTGTAACCCTAAAACCTAATTACACAGTTAAAAAGACCAACCTACTTATAACAATGTCCAGTTCCCCCGCTACAACTACATACCATGTTATTGTGAAAATATTTGCTCAAATAAGCAAAGTGTGAGTGTGGCAATAAGTGACCATGAACTGTGAAAGTTAGAATGACACTGCCCAGCAAAAAAAAAAAAAAATCCACTGGTGCCAGCAGATATAGCAGACTAAATGTTTTCCTTGCACAAAGATGACGTTTTCAATTATAAACATACCTGCTTAAGTTTCAATCAGGAAAGCAGTAATCCTACCATAACAACTATCTTACTTTTCTGAAAAGAAATTACTATAATTTTATGAAACTTGCATGTTCCACTTAAATCACACAACAGAAAGAGGAACCATTACATAAGGGGAAAGGGCTATGACAGTGAGAAGAACTCAGCACTGTTAGAGTAAGTAAAAGCACATAAAGCAAACGAAGAGCAGAGGACACTGTACAGGCTCTGCTCTGCTGACCATCACAGTATAAGGGGGAAAACCTAGAGCAGGTGATGTAACCATCTTCTGGATTTTTTTTTTTTTTTATTCCAGGGACTCTAAGAATAATTTCCTAAAACTTCACCATAGTATTTTTTCTGTCAAAACTGCACAATTTTGTAGATTTTTGCTGAAGACTAGTTTGTGAGTTCTATAAATACAAAAGCATAGCTATCACTTTAGAGTCCAGCTACATACAAATTCTAAATTCCTTTGGCACATTAATGTTATAGCTGACGTGTGTTAAATTCTGATTATATCCTTGAACTTTTCCTACCTTTTTTCCCTGCCTTCAATCATCACAACAGTGTTCCAACTTATGTATTACAAATGATTACATTTTAGAGAAAGAAACAAGAAATACAGGTTAAATAACTTCTCTAAGGTCACACAGCAAGGTGAATTAGCGCCAGGAATAAACTATACGATATTCTGGCTCCAGACTCTCACTGCCCAGGAGGAGTAGGCTGTGACATATACACGGAATCCTAAATCTACTAAGAGCCCCATTAAACTATGAAAAGAAGCATACAAAACTTTAAAATTATAACTTCCTTAAACTCATATATCTAAAATATTATCAGATAACAAAATACAGTGATACCTTGATTTACAAACCTAATTCTTCACAAGATTCTGGAGGAAAACGGTATCGAATTCAATGGCTAAGTTCAGTGTTGACCTTATGGGGAAATTTGATTCAGTTTTGATCCAATTCAACAAGATTCTAATTCTAATGAATCTTTTTTTTTTTAAGTACTAAATCTCTGAAATCTGGTGCTTATTTTACCCCACAGGTATGATAAAACACATATGAATATTTGAAGTAAAAATATTACAAAACAAGACACATCATTAACTGCCCTCAAGATACGCCCTAATGCTTTATTTTTTTAAAAAAAAAATTTTAAAATCTTTATTTACTTGGTATCGGGTCTTGCTATGGGTCTTGCTATGCAGCTCAGACTCAGTGATCTTCCTGTCTCAGCCTCCACAGCATGGATTACAGACTTGTACCACCATGCCCAGTTTCAGTGGCCAGCATGGCATGTGGCACCGGAGATTGAATCCAGGTCCTTGTGCTTGCCAGGCAGGCAACTTACACTGCCAAGCTATGTCCCCAGCCCTGCCTGTTGCTTTAAACATACCTATCCCATTAATCTTGTCACTTTCTGAAGCAGTTTGGGAAAGATTCTTTTGCGAGTGTCTTTATTTGTGCTACCACTATGCCTGCTTTGATGGTCTGAATCCATTTAAAACATGTACCTTTTGTGGTCATTTTGGCTTTGGGGGAAGGCTGTACACAGTGCCAGACCTGGGGAATAAGGTAGATATACTGAGATGCCCTTACGAGCCTCTGTCCTCCGAATGGTACTTGGTGGCAGTGCTCACTATATTTTTATCATTCCTTGTAAAGGACTTCATTAAGTGGGCTTCCAGAACCACTTCAGACAATAACAAGAACCTTTAAGTGTGTTTGAAGTCAGGGAAAATATTTTGTAAGCACTGATAACACTGTTTCTTTTACTATAATAAATCCTTTAAAATTAAATATTCACCATATGCAGTATTTTGATTGTACTTTGATTTCAATTCAGATTTACCTAATTTCCTGTGCTCAGGAGCCTTTGGTGGCCTGTAGTACCAGGGACGGTCACTGTAATTCTAGAGCCTGCTCTTTTCACTGACAGGGTGTCAGAAGCAATGTGTGAAGGTCTCTGTGACCTTCACAAAATTTTCATGTTAGCAAATTTTTTTGTTTCAGACATAAGTAGTGATTTTCTAGCAGACTTCATGTGAACACCATGACAGGCCCTCTCTTGGGGCACAGGGGAACAGATGGGGGAGGTTTCCCAGCAGCACCTTCGTAGAGAAGAAGGGGTTTTCTAAGCTCGGAGTTCCTCAGCTCCGAGCCAAGACCACTGCGTGAAGCATCCAGCTGGAGCCCTCATTGTACTCGCACGGGGCCTGCAGCTCTGAGAACACACAAGAATTCATGCCACTGGCTTGACCAAGAATACTAAAGCTTTTCATCTCTCACCCAGGAGACCTGTGTTTTCTGCTAACCTCCAAGAAGCTGGAGGGCTAAGTTTCTTTTTTTTTTTGTCTTTTTGAGACAGGGTCTCGCTATGCAGTTCAGGCTGGTCCTGCGCTCACTTTTGTAGCCCAGGGTGGTCTCGAACTCGCACCAATCCTCCTGCCTCAGCCTCCCGAGTGCTGGGATTACAGGCGTGCGCCACCACGCCCGGTTTGGAGGGCTAAGTTTCTAATGTGAAAGTAGGCAGACAGCTGAGGCCTGTCAAAGTTCATGTCACACTGAGTGTTGCTGGATTCTGAATGAGGCCTCTCCCAGAGAAGTTACACTTTTTTATAGTTATGACCAAGATCCAATCAACTCATTGTCTTAGGATTAAAGTGTCTGAATAATAGTAGAAACAAGAAAAGCTCATTTACTTTCCCAGCCATTACTAGTGATATGATTTGCAACTCTGGTCTTGGTGAGTCCCCCAAACCCCTTCCTCACAGAAAACACCCCCTCACATTAACTCAGCTTCGTTGATAAAACAGCTGTGCATACTATACCTTTCCACAACACTTGGCTTTGTCTATAATCTTCAGTGCAAACTCCTTTCCAGTAGACCTAGGAATAATCAGAGGAAGACTACTAAAGGATGAAGCTAGAGACGCCACCCCACATACCTTTCTCCACCCCACAGACAGGGAAGGGATGTTCCGTTCATCATCAAAGACATGTCAAGGGGAGCAAGGAGAAGAAGACATCCGAAAACCAAAGCAATACCGAAAAGCCATACTACATGTTAACTAAATCTTCTTTTACAAGTACTAGTAATTAGATTATCATTAATGTACATTGAAGCTCTGTTGTTTAGGCCTAGACAAACTGTCTCTAATTTTAAGTTCTTTGAAGATACAGCACAAAACTAAGAAAAACAGATGGACTTTAGTGAAAAATATTACCAATGTATCTACAACACATGTGTCACATCATGCTACCATTCTAACCTATGAAGTCCTCAGAGTCCCCAGGTTTTATCTACTTTGTAGCCAGTAAATGTCAGGTGGGATCTGCTGTCCTGCTGTGCTCACCTTCAGATGGCCCTTCAGATGGCCACATCTGGCATGAGAGAGAATTTGGATGCTAGAATCTTGATATTATTACTTAATTTTTAAATCACTTTCAACCTAGTCCGAATGTGCCATAAAAGAGTAAAAGTGCAAAGTTCAGGATCACTGCAGGATTCTTGGAACATGCTGGTCCTAGAGCATAGTTGCTTCTGTCAGCTAGCGAGCATATACAATGATGGGACCAAGAATGATGGAACACCTTTTACTGAAATTGTTCCAATGTGATAACCCTAACCCTGCCTTCTATTTCTAATGAGTCCTCGGAAGTCGTATTTTAGAAACTAAATGCACTAAGTGGCTACCTACACCAAAGCCAGGTAAGGTTTAGAGAACAATAAATTAGCTGCCCGTGTACCAAAAGAAGCCCTACAATTTCACTAAATCTTCTTTTACAAGTACTAGTAATTAGATTACCAATAACTTACACTTAACCTGTTGTTTAAGCCTAGATAAACAGTTTGTCTCTACTTAATTTTAAGTTCTTTTAAGATACAGAACAAAATTAAGAAAAACAGATCAACTTCAATGAAAAACATTTTATTACCAATATATCTCTAACACATCTGTCATCATACCATGCTATAATTCGAGCCTACAAGATAAATAAAAATGGGGGAAAACCTGTGTTTTCTATAACTTTCTGGAAAACTCTCCCCAACCCAACCAGTAAAAATTAGTCATGTAAGACCGGGTAAGATAGTGGCCTATAAACACAAAGAATTTAAATCTGAGGCTTTTGGGGCTTCAATAATGTATTTATGAAACGACTAGATCAGGCAAAAGTCAGTTGATTCTGACCTTAAGCAGTCACCATATTTTCCAGTTCAGTGTTAATGGGGAGGATGACTGTGGGACTCAAATCAGTTAATATTAGTGCAGACCAAGGCTGCCTGACACATGTGTTATAGATTATTTTTAAATGCAGTAACTCTTAACTCTTCCCCATTCTTCCCTCAGCCAACTGTGTTATATTCTATGTGTGCATGTGGATTTTTTTTCAGTCATACTGACTGGGCAGCCCTAAAAGGGGAAACTAGGCTCCCCATTTAGTAAACAATAAATTCCAAAGGAAAAATTATAGGTAAGTAAACACACAATCACCCTCACCACCCACTCACCTATCTATACACTCTTTGACAACTGCAAAGTTGCCATCACCAATGACTTTCCCAATCTTGTATTTTTCAAGAAGAGTCGATGTTTCGGAGCACCTGTTTCCATTCAAACCTACAACGGGTAAATACAAAGTCTAAAGGAAATATCAGCATTTTATATATTGGTTCATATATATATATATATATATATTTTTTTTTTTTTTTTTTTTTTTTTTTTTTTTTTTTTTTTTTTTTTTTTTTTTTTTTTGTGGGACCAGGGTTCAAACTCGCAACCTTGCACTTGCCAGGCAGGCACTTGTGCCTCGGAGCTATCTCCCCAGCCCCTCTATGTATTTATAAAATAACAAAATGCAATGCATTTAAGTCTACAGTAAAACTAAAGAACATTTTTCAATATATTCTTCAAATGCTTGAGGGCCAGGGCATACCTCAGCTGTGGAGTACCTGCCTGGCAATAGTGAGGCCCGGAGTTTGATTCCTCGTACCAATTACAAAAATAGTAAAAACAAAAACCCTTTAAGAATGTTGGTGTCACCAATTTCCTTTGATCCTGTTTTTGATCCAAGAATCAGCAACCAACAAAATCAATAATCCTAAGAAACCCCTAAAACATCAGCTAGTATAAATGATTAACCTTAGGTAAAAAAAATGATCAAATTAAACTCTATACTTTTTGTAGGTGCTCAAAGGAGAAAATGTTGGTAAGATTTAACCTTAGAAATGTTCTTAAGATTTCACAGAGATTTTCTAGTAAAGAAAATTATATTGGGAGCCAGCCACATAGTTCAGTGGATTAAAGTACCTGCTTAGGCAGACACAGTGGCCAGGGTTTGATCCCTGACCTGCTGTGCCAGCACCACCCTTGGGATACACTGAGATAGCAACTGAGACTGGGTGTGGTGGTGTGCGCCTGTAATCCCAGTACTTGGGAGGCTGAAAATAGGCGAACTACTATAGTCCTATCTTCACAGTCCCATCTACACTACACAGTGAGACCCTGTAGACCCTATACTAAATGCATTTTAGAAGGGAGGGAGGGAGGGAGGGAGGGAGGGAGGGAAGGAAGGAAGGAAGGAAGGAAGGAAGGAAGGAGAAAGACAGAAAGGAGAAAGAAAGAGAGAGACAGACAGACAGACAGACAGACAGACAGACAGACAGACAGCAAGCAAGCAAGCAAGCAAGCAAGCAAGCAAGCAAGCAAGCGAGGTGCAGCTCAGGAGCAGAACAACCCTGTGTTTGATCCTCAGTGTCAGATTTGGGGTGTTTGTCGAGGTAAGATGCCTTCTCAAAGGTGACTTCTCACTCACTCAGAGCCTTCTCAAAAAGGTGTGTGGGATGTGGGTTAAGATGAATATAGTCATAGCACTGCAACCATGTACTAATAAAAGGACATTTAAAAAGATCAAATCACTTGTCACAATGCCTAACACATACACAGAACTTTCTGTGATTTGAAAGAAAGGAAATACATTTAGGGACTGCAAGCAGCATCGTCACTAAGGAAAGATAAAGGAGCTCCTGGCTAAAATTTAAAACTGATGAGACTTTACATGAGGGGAAGCAACCCTCCCCACCAAAGGCTGAGCTGGTAAGTGACACGATCCTATCCCTGTTTGAGAAGATGTGATGCAGATATTCATTATGAAATACTGAGCACTACCTTCCGGGCTCATGCACCGGTCAAGGTCAGGCCCACCATTCACATTGGAAGATGATCCGCCATGAGTAGAAATCTGCTGAGAGAGAGAAGGGATATTCATTAGGACACATTCACAACCTCTAGCTCACTAAGCCAAAATAGTAAATGTTTACAGAATGCAAAACATAATGAAGCAGAAACAGAAATATACCCCTCACCCCACCTCTCTACACACAATACATCACATCAGTGTTTCTGCTCCTTCTGTACATTCTCAATTCTTATTCAAATCATATAGTGTGCTACTTCTGACTTCAATGAAATACAGCAAAGGAGGCTTCATGGCATCACAGCTGAACAAAGTGCTTACTATTGGCAAAGTAGACTCAGAGCAAAACGTAATTCTAACAGTTCCAGGCTAAGCACCTGGCTCCCAGGAGCGTACTCATTTTATGGCCCACCAGTGAAAGGTAACTGGGCAAGCAAACATGGTCAGTATTTAGGTTTTTGTCCCTTTTAAGGGCACTGAATGCTGACAACTCCAAAATCAGTAATACTCTTTTGAACTGTTTAAAGCTAGAATGATTAAAACTCATGGAGCACCTTTAAAAAGAGAAAGACAATCACAGCAGCTTCTGTTCCACCCTCTACCCAGAGCTACCAAAGATCCTGGCTGAGGTCCTCCTGTTGCTTCCCTTGTCGTCCAGTGAAGCCCTCTTGGATCCCATTAGTCCCTCTTTCCACAAGCTCTAGCCAGTGAAACTTTTCCTAGGAGTCATCATGCCTGCACCTCCACGATCCTAAAACCCCAGCGAGTCCCATGTCTGACCCTCAACGTCTACCTGTGGAGGTGTTTCCCACCACTTTCTTCCTCTCTTACACATTCAATCCTCACATAACTTAATTTCTTTCAAAGTTAAACTTTTCAAGTGTTAAAAGTAGAAAAAGTGGCCATACCCAGTGAGACATTGGCTACAGAACAGTGACTTCACCTGTAAAATCATTTAGGAGTGACTGTCACGTAACACCAAGCCATATTAGTGCCTTTTCTGAAAATACCCAGCTCCGAAACTTGACATGAAGGACTATGGCATTTTTGTGAATATAAAATGTCTAGAAGACAATTTTTTAAATTTTATTTTAAAGAGAAACACAATAAACACAATGCAAAATTTCAAAACAAGATAGTAGGAAAGTAATAATGGTTACTCTCCATTGGGTATAGTAATCTTCAAAGTATTTGCTCAGATTACACCATCTAGGCATGAAAACTTGACTCAACAATGCAAGCATAAACATTTCTTTGCAACAAACTACTAGAAATTAGTATAATTAACTTATAGAGTGTGTGTGTGTGTGTGTGTGTGTGTGTGTGTGTGTGTGTGTTCTTTTTTCCTTCCTTTTTTCCTCAGCTTAGTTTCTCATCAGAAAACCTTTGACCCCAGCTGGCTGCTCAGCCACGGACACAGGACAAGAGCTATGTGGCCTGGAGACATCAGGCTCTGTGTGGGTCCCCAGACCCACTGCTGAAGCCCTAGCCCCAGCCCTGGACCCTGCCTGGCAGGAGGCGCAAGTGACAGCGAGGATTCTGAAGACATTGTGGTGTGTGCTGTGACTGGCTAAAACCGCACCGCTCGCTCGCTCCTCCGGCAGTGAGGTCTCTGTTCTTCGCTGTTGTTTCCACACTCACTGATTACTAGAGGTGTGTGGTGCGCAGCGTCCACACTCCCCGTGGGGAGCTGGTCTGTGGACAGCACACACCTTAGGTCTTTCTTCAACGCTCTCTCCCCTCTTCCACCTCCACACTCTGATCCATGGCCCCACTTACAGAGCTCTCCCTACCTCCCCTCACCTCGTACTTTGCTCTCTACTCAGCATTTTGCTTTTCTGTGAGAAGCCACTGGAGACTCTAGTTGGTGGATCTGATTGCTCTCACTTCGCATCAAGGTCCCAGGGCGTATCCATTTCCTGCAAACGCCTTTGGCTTAGACCGTGGCTCTGCCCCTATGTGAGCAAAGCAGGGAGCTGCTCTGCTGCTCAGAGCACGGTGAAAGACACGGGGAGCCACAGGAAAGGCCGAACGGGGCTCCCAGCTGTGCGCAAGCTGGCACTGGAGGCAGCAGCAGCTGAGCATGCTGCTGACACCTTGGGTGTCTCTGCTCAGACACCTCCATTCCACTGCTTTGCTAAGTGATGCTTACAGTTGCTATGGGACTTACAATTTAGAGAAAGGTGTGAGGTCCCGTTCAGAAGCAGGTGCCTCCAAAGGGACAGCAAAAGTAGTTACTGAGAGTACTAAGGCCCACTACCAGCCAGAGGGCACATGCCCACACCCCACCACTTGGGAGGCTGGGGCAGGAGGGCTGCAAGTTTGAGTCCCTCCTGGGCAACTTAGCCAGATCCTGTCTCAAAGTATATATAGATAAGGGCTGAGGATGCACTGGAACTCATTCCCCAGCACCAAGGGGGAAGGCACGCTACATCTCTGTGTGAGAAACCATCATTTTGGTTTTTTTATAAAAAGAAAAACCTGGAGCAGACTCTAGGAGACATTTGTGTGTAGCGAGTGGATTTTCTTAAATGCTTTCTGGGAAACAGCACCATAACTCAATTGGCAAGGACCAGAAGGGGGTATTTTAAGGCTCTGTTACTCATATGCTTTCTGTGACAATAATTTAAGCCTCTACTAAAGCTGACACAGAACCCATGCAAACAAACCAGTGTGGCTGTGTTTTAATAAAATTTTATTTAGACTAACAGGCTAGCAGGAAAGCTGGTCTGCCTGAGCTTTCTTAGGAAAACATTTCCTCCAACACGATTTATGTACTGTTCTTTCAAATTCCAGGGCAGAGTAACTCTCAGGGTATGGTTTCTGCTACAAAGCAATAGTTCTCTGTGCTTGGCTGCATAGTGAGAGTCATCCAGAAAGCTCTGAACAACTCCATTACCAGGCTCCACCCAGATTAATTAAAGGTGTGATCCAGTTCTGCACTTTCTTCTAAAGATCCACAGATGTTGCAGTGTGCAGCTGAGGTTGACAACGTTTAGAAGGAAATTTTCTAGCAGTAGCTATAATTGTTCAGCTATAATAATCACGGTTCTCTCAGTCCCTCGTCTAATAGATGAAGCACTCACCACAAGCTATCTATCACCAGAGTTACTTTTTCTTTGTGCAAAAAGTGAAGAAAACACTCATCTGCTTTCCTGCATGCATACTTCATGCTGGGTCTAAGAATCTAAGAAAAATTTCTTCTGAAGTATCCTGAATTAAGTATACTAAACTGTAGTCATAAAGATTCGCTTCATACTTGGACTCAAAAAAGTATTAGAAGCATTAATCCCAGTAAGTAGAAGAAAGTATAAATTACTAATGATTTAGGTAAGTATTTAAGAACGGAAACATTTTATTGTATATAAAGTGGATTTCTAATCATTTAAAATACTCTGAGGGTTGGGAGATAGTTTAGCGGTCTAAGTGCCTGCCTGGCAAGCGAGAAGACCCGAGTTTGATCCCCAGTACCAGATGTCGTGCTGGCCCCGGAAACCTGGGTGTGTTGAGCAGGCTCTGCGACCAGGCATTGTGGCCTGCACGTGATGGGAACCTGAGCCAGGAGGACTGCCAAGAGGTGGGGGCCAATCTGAGCTACCCAGGGAGTCCTGGGGTACACAGTGAGACCCTAAATCAAAAAACAGAACACATACTTTGAAATACTGCAATGCAAGTAATGAGACATGGCAGGAATCTGAATTACCACCAAGAGGTGGGTAACACAAAACATCCCCAGCTGTGGCCACTCCTCAGACTTGGTTTCATCTGGCAAAACTGGTAGCGCTTGCCATTTTCGGTTGGTGAACACCAATCAGCAGAACCTATAGGCTATGACAGCAGCCTGCTTGGCAGCCCATCAAAGGGGCCATGTGGAAGGTGCCAACTTACATCTATGTCCCTGGGTATCAAAGTCACCTCAGTAGGCCACACCACCTGCCCACATCAGCATGGGGCCCCTCACAGCCCTCCTTATCAGCCTTTTAAGTCTGGTGTTGGCTCTGGGTTTCGGGCAAGCTACAGCAAGGATGATGGTGTCTACTTGCTACAACTGCTGCATACATTCACTGAGAGATCTGGCTGATTTCTTGGATTTCAGGGAGGTAAGAGGGGTGCTTGCTTCTCCAGTTCAGAGGCTACCACAATTCCAAGTCAACAAGCCCCAAGTTACCCAACTGCCTCTAAAATAAAATCAAGAATTCCTCACGCAACATGAGGGGTATGTAATATGCACATGTGTTGTTTACATTCTGTATATAGAGAGTGACAAATGATTCCAACTGTTCCAAGTGACAAATGATTTACTGGGCTTCACCAGCAAGGGCTTCAGCCCAGATAAGCCTTTTGCCCCAAATGTATCAAACGTACTTAGCAACTGTGATGCACACATGCTGCTATCGGGGTCTGGGATTCCAGATTGCGATGAGCTGAGGCACTGACGTCGTTAAAACTGCTCAGCGCAGCCTTTTGTTTTTCCTAGCAAAATCAGCTATGTTTCAAAGAGGAAGTCAGCACCCAGTGTTTGTGGGTGAATGAAATGTAGCTAAAGCAAGAGCTACTTCCGTAGCTCAGTCCTGAAGATTTTAACTAATTTTAAATACAACAGAAACATCAAGTCTCCAAGGAAAAGCAAAAATGTCCAAGGTCAGCAGCTACTGGGGATTTACATTTCACAGCTTCACAAAGAAGTTTTCAAGTTCACCAGGTCAAAGAGTTACATTTTCGCTCTGCCAATCAGGATGAGATACTGCCAGCGCTTTCACCACACTTCACAAATCTGGAAAACCTTTCAGCACCAGCAGACCCGGGAGACAGCAGCAGATAAAACATCAGCACATCAGATAGTTTATAATCTCAAGATGTGGAATAATGTTCCAAGCTCACTTTTTTTTCCCCCCTTCTTTCAACCAACAGGACTGCTCCTAGCAGACGGCCTCCAGGCCTACACTGCAGCATCAAAACACGAGGCCTTTTATCCCTCTGTGTCCACAGATGTGCCTGTGAGTCTGGAGCCGTTAGTTATGATTGCCTTGAAAGTCTTAAAATTGGGACACGGATGATGAATTAAAGTTCAGGAAAATGTTTTCTTCATCTATCTGGCAGCTGATGACACATTTAGTACTGTTTATTGCTTCTCTGTCCCAAAGAAAATGCTGTGATTTAAACATAGCAAATATTCCTGCAGGGCAAGTTATCAGCGAGATGGAGGGGACTCCAAGGAGCCCAGGCAGAGGAAACAGCTCACAGGCCAAGGTCAAGAGAAAATCAGGAAGATGGGGATTAGGAGAGGAAAACAACACCAGTGTGGGGAGGGTCCCCCTACAGTTTGAAGGAAGTGTAAGGGCAGGGAGTCGAGTATAAAAGGCCCAGAAGGAAAACAAAGTAGTCACATCAATGGTGGCAGCAGAGACTGTGACAGCGCTGTCACAGGACAGGATGGGGATGCAGAAGTAGCCTAAGGCAGAAATTTGTGGTGGCTGAGAAGAGATGAAAAGGGCAAAAAGGCTCTTAGGACAGAGCAAACCCAAATGGCCCGGGGAGCCTCCCCTGGTTTTCACGGCCACGTGTAGTCTGGTGCACTGAGGACGCTGACACAGGTGACTCCAGAGACAGGCTGCAGGTGCTGAGGCTCACCTCCAAAGCTAAGCCATGGAGATAAAAGCTTCTGCGTGCCACTTCCTCTTTCTGATCACTTGGTTCTGGGGAAAGAGCTGCCCTGAGGGACCTGGATCCTGAGCAACTAAGGCCTCTGCAAAAAGCTGGCACCAAGCTGCTGGGAAGAGGAGCCGCTGTCCTGGAAGGGAATCCTTCCTTCAGGTCAAGCCTTCAGCCAGCTGCAGCCCAGGAGACTTTCCTGGCTGTGGCATCAGGGCAGAGTGTGAGCCAAGCTGCCCCCCACAGAACACAATGTGAGGAAAAGTCTGCTGCTCCATCAAGTGGCTATTTGGGATTAACTCACTCCTAGCAGAGCACACACAGATTAGCAATGGGGCTGCACTATGTAGACAAGCAGAGGCGGAGGACGGAGGGAGGAAAGTCAGTAGTGGAGAGAGGAGAGGCAGTTGTACAAGGTGGAGGCTCCCTGCCCAGTCCGCCCACCCTTAGCTGCAGAAACGCTTCTGCAGGCCCCAGAACTGCTTCCTTAACCTCCATCTTGTCGGCTCTTGGGGAAACGGGCTTGAGAGGACCCAGGTGGTGCACCTTGGTGGTGCAGCTGTGGCCTCCTGGGCCTTGGTGAAGGTCACTTTGGATGCACAAGAACTGAGCGTCTTCACTTTCCTAGTGCCAAGAACCCCTGCCGAAGATGTTTCTAAATAGATAAAATATAGCGGATTGCAAGAGGAAAATCCAGCCCTGACTTCTCTCATGTTGATGATCCTAACTCTAACTACACTGTTGGATGTGAACGTCTAGAAGTTAAACTTCCTTCATGGAAAAAACTGAACTTGGAAGCCCCATGGTTTACAGTAAGCACAGCAAAGCCATTCCGAGTGTTTTCTCCCCTCGCAGCTCTGAGGTAGGTCCTACGAATCCTTTCTTCACTGATACGAGATGTGTCTTGCCCAAGGTCACAGGGCTTGTGAGTGGCAGCGCTGAGACCAGGCCCAGGCCCTGCAACTACTGCAGAGCCCATGCTTCCCCCTCCACACCCTGCTACATCTCCACTGAAGGAGGGTGATGCTTCTTCTAAGGCCCTCTGGGTAGCCCAACTCCCTCGGCTAAGTGAAACAAACTTTTGTCTTGGTTGCCCTTAGCTTAACTAGGACAGGCTGAAACATTCACAGGACAGACAGACAAAAGAAAACCAACCCAAAGTCCCAAGGGCTACAGTATAACTTGGTGTGACGTGGCCTCACTACAAAGGCCTCTGGGTTTGCGCTGTGCTCGATGTGGAGAGCACCTAGAACTACTACGGTGCAGTCTGGGCCGAAACACATCTTTTCCCAGGGTAACAAGCACCGTGAGTGGCCCTGCCTTCCAGGATGGCCAGATCTCCTAACTCTAAACAGAACAAGCCAGGTTCTAGCACCTAGGGACTCTGACTATGTAGAGGCCTGAGAGGGGCCTGCTGGATGGCCTTTGCTTGTGGAATTTGTTTTGTCCATTTGTGGTTCTGCTGTGTTGCCTCTGTTCATGCAACAGCCTGGCCTTACTTCCACCCACAGCCCTGCCCTGGCAGCACTGACAGGTGCAGGCTCTGCTTTCGGATCCCAGCTCTGCAGCTCTGTCCATAGCATGGCTGCCCTCGCAGGCCTAGCAGGTATCACCAGCTCACAGCTGCACAGGCACTACCACATTTGCTGTGCGGGGACCACACTATCTGTACTTAGCCCATGCCAATCTGACATCACCCAGCTCCACTGCCGACTTCCAAAGAAAACTCTAACCCTTGGTCAATTCTGTCATGCGGACTCTCAAAGAACATGATCTTTAATGACCATACAACAATAGGCATAAGCTCTCTTTTTCACAAGGGTATTAAGGAACTGAGTACTTCTTGTAGGGAAGAGGGCTGCTTCCAGATCCCTCACATTCTTCTTCTATAAGTAAATGGAAGTGACACTCATCATTGGAGATCAGATACTTATCACAGTGTCATTTTCATTTTTCAGCTCTTTCAATGTTCCCACCAAAATATGAAAATTGCCAAACGTTAGCACAAGGTGAGGGGACTGCGACAGAACAGCAAACGCTGGTTACCACTGGCATCACTGTGCTTAATTCTTACAAAGTAAAACTTGAATATTAAATAGCTGTCTTAAATGCAGCATGATACAGTGGCATTGGCCTACTATGCCAGCATGGTGGGAGGCCAAGGCAGGAGGATTATAACTCTGAGCCCAGCCCGGGAAACTTACTGAGGCCCTGTCTCAAATATGTTAAAGGGTATGGCTGTAACTCAGAGCAAAAGTCCCATCACAGGTTCACTCCCCAGTGTGTGTGTGCGTGCGCACGCGCGCGTGTTGGGCAGGGCAGGGGGATCTCTGCCCATAGCTGGGTCCCCACAGACAGAGTGTGAACTCAAGCACGTGCAGCCTGGCTTTAGTTTGCTTGCTGTTTGTCAGTTCTCTGATTCTTTGGAAATCAATTATCTATCCCCAAAGCCATGAAAGCATCTAGCCAGGATAAATAGTTCCTGCCCAAAGAAACGGTTCTCCACTGTCAGACATTCTCTCTTAATTGATCTTAATGAGCTACTTTAAATGAATGCTGGGGAAAATGCGCTGCACTAACATGTAATTATCTGTAATTCTCCATTTTTAATGTCACTGAAGAGAAAAAAAGCAACGCACAAATGGACAGATGCTAACTAGAGCTTTCCAAAGACACGGAAATCAGGGTGTTTGGCAGAGTGGAGTAACTTGACTGCAAATCCACTGGAGGAGCAAGCTGCCAGCCCAATGGAGATACACGCCACAGACTGTTAGGAACGTAAAGCAGTGAAATTTCTACAAGGCAAGAAATCACGGAAATTGGCAGGGGCTGGAGATACGGCCTAAAAGCTCAATCAGTACAGCAACACCTCCTTTAGTGACTAAACATGTAAATTCAGGTGCTTTTAAGTCAGCTTTTAAGGGAGGAGAAATAGAGAACACAGTTTTGTTGTTGTTGTTGTTTGTTTCTTTTTTTGACAAGGCTGTTCTGTTTTTGACAAATTAAAGAACTATAATTCTATTTTAAAGGCCACTTAATATCAATCATCCTTACTAACAGATGAGAAGAATACAACCTAGAGGTTTTGTAGCTAGGAGCAGAAGGCTGGTCCAGAGGACACATCCCTACTTTTTCACTGTTCTTTAGTGCCGTAGTAGCTGGCTATGCATCCAGGCTGTGTTTCCTCAGAGAAAGGCTGAGTGCCCTTGCTCCGAGGGGCACAGGAAACCATCTATGTGTTTATCAACTTATGACAAAGTACAAGGTGGCTAAAATAGCAAAACAAGATTTGCATCCAATTTATTCTGTGTACAACTTTGTTTTTCACAGAGGGGGGTCCCATAGACCCACAACACTGCAAGGTTTATTAAAAAGTTTTCTTTAGAATTTTGCTCATAGAAATAATTCAGTTCAGTATAACTGCTCATGAAAAACCAGATTTTTGAGTTTTGGAGGAAGTCAAAATAAATCATCCAATTATTGTGGGTGGATGATGAGGATGATCCGCTATGATAAAGTACAAGATTTCAGAGCAGGAGACGATGACTGACACTGGCCTTGTGACCAAAAGCTCCTGCTGCAGTGAAATGGAGCAAGAGTCCACTGATACAGACACAGGAGATGCAGACCTCCTTGATTCAGATGACAAAGAAAACAGCAGCGTGAGTATGGATTTGACTAGCTGAAATGTGAAATGGCCACATGAACAAATGGAATGACTCAGTGTTAGAACGAGGTCAAAAAATACAGTGAGGGTCTCGGGAAGGGTAAAAGGTGCTGGATGTAGCATCAGCACAGCCGTTCAGTTTTAGAAACTGTTAATAGACAGAATGTTTCAAGATGCTGTGAAACAGAAAGGTGGAAATAAGTGAAACATTCTGTCTGCATCAATAGCTATTTCCAAAAATGTATTTATTATGACACCTTACTAACTGAACTGACAGCATTCATAGGTCTGCTGTACTTAACAGGGATTTGTCATGGTGATCATAGTAACTTAAAATATAGAAAATTGATAGGTCAAAATACGGCACAGAGGGCTGAAGAGATAGCTCAGTGGTGTAAGCAAATGTAAGGACCCAGGTTTGATTCCCAGTACTACATGCTACATCAGTCCTGGAACCCTGGGTGTGCCGTGTCAGCTACTGAAACCAGGCACGGTGGCACATACCTATAATCCCAGCACTGGGAAAGGTGAGACAGAAGGATCAGTAAGAGTGATCTTGCCTAGCAAGATCCGGTACCAAATAAATAAATAATTTTTTTTTTTTTTTTAATGGTATAGAAATTTATGCCCTTGTACATGGGAACACTTATGCTTTCTATTTAGACATTTATCCTGGGACTCAGAACTAGGTCCTTATTCATATAGTAATAAACTAAATGATACTGTGAAGAGACGTGTTGCTCCCATCTGCCAATCTAGTGAGACTGTGCCACTGGACAATCAGTTTACATGCTTGCAATTGATGTCACATTTGCTAACACAACGTAAGTTGACCAGACAGGAAGTACATGTAGGAACAAAGCAGAAATTCCAAATGAAATATTGCAATTTCAAATCAGAGAATCGTACAGTACAATATCTGGATTTTAGAAAGATATAACATTGGCCTCAAATATGGCAAAGAGAAACAAACTGGTACTGCTGATGTCAATATTTCACCATTATAACACTGATGGGGAAACTTCAAGAAATGGAAACCTGAGATGGAGACTTTCTCCAACAAAACTGAGGGTTTAGCAGGAGTAGGTGCCGGTGATGAATCATACAGCAGCTACTGTATCGTTTGAAACACAAAGCAGTGAGTAATGGTTATGTTTTACTTGATCCTGAACATATTTAGCATAAATAGTTCAATAATTTATAAAAAAAAAAATAACTGCAGAATAGCATGTAGAAATTTTTAGATATTTTGGACTACAGCTACAAAGGGTCTTTTTTTTTTTTTTATTCTTGTTTCAGAACCTTTGTTTGTTTATTCACTCATTTTTATGGCCGGCTCAGCCCACCCCGAGGTCAGGGCTGGCGCAGCATGTGGTGCCGGGGATCGAACCTCGGTCCCTGAAGCCGCCCAAGCTTCCCCAAGCAGGCGCTTTAGACCACTGAGATCATCCCGCCAGACCCTACAAAGGGTCTTTTGCAGCAGAGGAGAAACAGAATATTTTGGCCCAGGAAACTACACAAAAAAATCTGTTGGGTACACTGGTGAGCTACTAGGTACACAGGCAGGTCTAGCGTCATAAAGACCTACTATGACAGCAGGAAAACAAAAACTATGTCAATTGTGCCCTTTAAGAAAGTACAACAAAACCAGACAGGCATGCTATCAGTGCAAGCCACACTGGTATATGGCGACAATTGAAGCAAAGCTTATTTTTGTGGTAGAGCTCTACTGGTATTTTCATTGTAGCTCACACAGGAATTTACTTCTGATGTATCTTTTAGGCTGTGTATGCATATACACAGCTGATGTGAAAATGCTGGTGCTTATTCTAAATGCACAATAAAAATTAAGAATGTACTACTTGACTTTTATAGTTTATGTTCCTGTTAACTACACACTGTATCATGCAATAAGAACCTCCTGATAAAACAGCAAGAGCACCGAGATGTCAAATATGTCTTAGAAGGACAGCAAAACACACATGCTGTTAGCGTGAGTGATACGCGTGTATGGAACATGCTGTTGTCATGTGTGCATGTAAGACTGCCTTAGATCTGACAGCTGAAGTAAAGACTATTTTTGGTAAAGTGCTACTGGCATTTTCATTTTAATTCATATAGGAATGTGCTTGAGGTGTTCTTTTTTAGTTAGTACACCAAAAAACACAACGTTGGTAATTTTGATGCTTTTTTGTAAACAATAACTACCAAAACTTCAACACTTTATTTTTGTGGTCATTTTTCCTGCTAAGAACTTGTTTAATATAAATCACAGTGGTGATAATTCACCAACAGAGATATCCTAAAGAATAAACATGGGTCTGACAGAGCCGTCCATGTTTCTGTGCCTTAATGACAAACTTAGGGTTCTGCTCCCTAAGAGCTCACAGCTCAGGCTGTGGGAAGGGGTGGGGCAGCCAGGGGAAAACTGCTGCTCTTTTACTTTCAATCTCATCTTCAGTCAGTCATTTAATCAGCACATGACCTACCTTTATATCTCTCAGCATTTACTAGAAATACTAGAAGAAAACATTGAGCATTTACTATGTCCTGCATGTTGAAGCTACTCTAGAAATTAAGCTGTATCTAACATAGAAGTACCGTAACAAACCCATCTGATATTTTAACAAATATGTAAGTTACTGTCACATTTTAAAAGTTCCTTGAGTCTTCACAAGTGCAAGTGACCTGGTGTTCTTGTGAAGGAGTGGGTGTGTACATACAGCAACTATACATATTTCCCAAAAGGGCAGCTGTCCAACCCTAGAGCTGTGGTCTCCATTGCTAATAAGCAGGGCCAAGTGACCAAGCGACAGGAGAAAAGAATTATCTTGGGTGAAGTAAGGGAGCCCTGCTTTACTAATGTGTAATTTAAAAAGGGGAAAGTAGCCAAGACTCAGAGTAAGCAAGGACTACAGTGCCCCACCTAGGATCCAATGCAGCCCTACATCAAGGAACCCATCCCGCCTGGGACTGACTACTTTTCTTGAACCCAACAGTGCTCTACTACTGAGTTACAACTCTAGTCCTTTTTAATTTTTATTGTGTGACAGTCTTGCTCATAGGCTGTCATTATACTCACGATCTTTCTGTGTAAGGATAGTTAATGACTTTTGCATGGGGCTCCCTAGGAAGCTTATGCTGAGTTTGTCCTAGGTTAACAACTAGCACTGGGAGGCACACATCTTTTACAGTAACAAATGATGCACAAAAGGAACTAGGAAAGAGGCGAATCACCCTGAATTATTTTTACTTTAATGCTCTTTACAGTTACTCTGACTAATAACAGTGCGCTAGTAACCAATATGGAGAAAACAAGTTGGGAAAGAAATCTAAAAATAATTAACCAATTAGCGATTTTTTAACCTGCATATAGCTTCTTTGGGTATTGACAATTAAGAATGTCATTAAAATTAATACAAACCTATGTATGCCAACTTAGTGCTTCTGAAATATACCTGGTTCTTTTGATAAATAGAAGCTTTCAGTAATGGGAAGGAGATGGGAGCTACATACTCTTATGTCCCTAAATTTCCTGTCAGTGTCAGTCCAAACTTCATCAAAGTACCTGAGCAAGCAAACTAAAAAACAAACACCTGTCCTTTTCTCATGGAGTCTTGTGCTCAGGCACTTTGATGAGAAGCCCTCAGATGTTCTGAGAAACATCATCCTCAGGGTAGGACAAGCAAAGTTCTCAGTTTGAGAAAGTAAGACTTCAAAACGTGGGCAACCGCACATCTCACGCACTGCTTTAATGGCATCAGGATGCTTGGCTTGGCAGGATCTCATTACTTCTTCAGGCATGGCTGGTGGGGCTGTTACCAGCTTACTAATGAGAGCTAACTCAACATCCATTTGTGGGTATAAAAGTGCACACTGTATTTTAGGCTGCATACAGTCAAATTATGGTACAGCTACCTTAGTATTAAAATCATGATTCTAAGTAAGATTTGATAAAGAATTATAGTATGCTCCTAGGTTTTGCCATTAGCAACATTTTGACAACTGGAAAAACACTTATTGTAGTTAACCATGATGTGTTCAACCTTAACCATAGGCTGGCATTCCTGTTTCAAAGATGAGAACTCTTCAGGGGAGAACGCTGGCCAAAATTACCACCAGGCAGCATTCAGGACTGGTTCTGCTTGGAGCCACATCTCTAGACATTTTCCTGTGTGTTACTGCACTCGAGCCCCTAAACAAATATAAAGTGTTCAACTACACAACCCAAAATAATGAAGTCTCACAAACACACCACTTAGCTTATTTCATACCTTCAATCCTCTGAAACTTCCTGGGCTGGTTGGAGAGGAGCTGGAGGATTTTGTAGATTTAGGAGTGGAAAGTTGGCTGCTGGGAGTTCCATTAACTGACCATGAGACAACAAAGGAGACAAAGGTCATCAACTCTCAGACAACTAGACTGTGTAAAACCACTACATTCATGCACAATGTAGCTCCAACAAAACTTCAGTTTACTTAAAGCTCAAAGCAGATGGCAAATCAGCAAAAAGCAAAAATAATGTATTTTATTGCATTACAGACAAAAAAAATCAGACAAGAAGTGAAAATAGAATTATTTTCAATAATAGTTTTCCAACAGCAACATAAACAAATATCTAACACACCGTGGAATTCAAGGGAGCATGTGTGGCCATCTCTCTTGGTGTCAGAAAGTAGATGACTGACTGGCTGTTATGCTAAGGCTCACCACAAAGCTTATTCCATTACCTCCGTGCCTACCCACTATCTTCATGCATCTCAACCTGAACGACTGGGAAGGTTTTCCAGCTCCCTCAAATCGACAGTCCAAATATATTTCCTAAGTACATTTCTTTTTTACTGAAGATTTAACCTGGGGTCTCACACATGCTAAGAACAATCTGCACATGGACACAGCCTTCCAGCTCTACCCTCTTAAGTATACACTTTAATAAAAAGGAAAAATTACTAGTTGGTTCCTTATAATATTTACTAAGTGAAGGATATAAAAATATTCCTTAACTTTTAAAAAATCTAAGTCAGTTATTTCTAATCCTTTCCATTTTGTTTCCTTTGTGGCTTAACTCTTCCATTACTTAGCAAATCCCAGTAGTTTTTCTTTTCTTTTGTTTTTTTAAGTACCAGGGATCAAACTCAAGACTTTCTGCTTGGCAGGCAGGTTCTTGGGCCGCCGGGCTGTATCTCCAGCCCCAAAAGACTTTTTTTGTTTTTTTGTAGTATTTTTTAGGGAAGGGTCTACATGGTGTTCAGGGTCTCACTACTAGATCCGACTCATAGTGATCTGCCTGTTGACAGCCTCCCAAGAGCTGGGATTCCAGTAGTTTCTCTATACAACTGCTCCAAGCCTCCACAGGCTTCCTTGGCTGAAATCACCTGCATCTGCTCCGCAGTGGCTCCACAGAGCCACTTTACCTCCAGCACTACAAGGTTTTCCTCCTCCAAAGACAGAGTAATCTCTTTTATTAATAATCCTCAAAGTTCTCCCCAGAGTGGAACAATACTGACATTTATTGTTATGGGGGAAGCAAAGCAAAGTCTACCGGTCTTTTTAAAATGTAATAAGAATTTTAGATAATTCTAGTAAGTATAAAGAGCCAGGGCCAGGGAAACAGCTCAGAGGCATAAGCACTTGCCTGGCAAGTGCAAGGTCCTGAGTTTGATTCCTGGCACAAAAAAAAAAAAAGCCAAATGCCAAAGTGAAACCCTGAATAGCTGACTTCAAAAGTGAGTGCCAGTCCTTAAACAGAAGTAGAAAAGTCTGGATCAGGACATGTTTGTCAACAGATGAGTCACCTGATAACAGATCTAGCTGTACTTACAACCATTATTCATTATACTGCTCATTTTAAAAACTGAGTAAGCATGACAGTTTTCATTGATTTTTATATCTCTAAACTTTAATTGTTCTAACTCTAAATCATTCAGTTTAGTCCTCTAGATTTTCTTAACACATTTATGTGGCACACTGAATTCAACACAAGTAACTACACAATTTAAGAGTTTTCAGAGCCCTTATAATTTCTCAAGTCAATTTTAATTGTCACTTCTTCTAAAATTCTTTAGAATAGGTAAAGCATAAAGGTATCGAAATTATCTGCATGACACTACAGGGCCATCATCAATGTTTTCTAAGCTGCAGCATGCACAACATCTAGAGTGGCCTCTGCTACACACTGTGGCCTTGGATGACAATGGCTATGACAGTGGACTTTCCTAGCCAGCATGGTGATGGCCCTTGGGAAGCCTGTGGTTGGAGGATCCCAGCCTGGGCAGCTCAGAGACTTAAGACTGTCTGGAAATAAAGTTTAAAAAAAAAAAAAAAAAAAAATTAAATGCTGCAAGTATAAGTCAGCGCAAAAGCCCTGGGTTCAATCCCTA